>PVJA010007558.1:31452-68067 GCA_004027025.1 Myocastor coypus | reverse complement strand
AAAAAAAAAAAAAAAAAAAAAAAAAAAAAAAAAAAAAGGTGAAAAATATGATAGAAAACACAGGAAAACAGCAAAACATTTTGAGAAGAGATAGCACAAGAGAGCTCTGGGAAATGAATCAATGATAGCATTGCTGAATACATGAGGAATTCATAGGGGAACTATACTCAATCTTAGTCAAAAGGCCAAAGGCCAATCAAAGGTGAGTAACTTATGAAGAATCTACTGAAGAGTGTGTGGTGTGCTGTTTTATGTGCACTTTTTCTTTTATTTCTAACATCAGTCTTCTGGAGGCTGGGGTTATTTAGCCGACCATTTGCTGTGGGTCTAGAAAACAAGGCTACAGGCTCATTCCAGCTTGTGAGCACTGACACCTTCATGTACGAACTCAGAGGTGGTCAGGGCAAGGCTATGTAGGAAGCTTGAGGATGTCAGTTCCAGAGGGGGGTAAATGCTGGACAAAGGTGTTGGGGTCAGTGAAGAAAGGAAAGACTCAGTCAGGCAAAGCTGCTAGCAGCTAGAATTGGGGATGCAGATGACCCGCAGGCTAAATCAGCTGCAGTGGAAGAAAGCAGTCCGCTGGAGGAGGCTGCTCCTACCTGGAAAAGTGCTTCATCAGCTACTTTGCCCTCTCGCTGCTGCATAGCTTTTAGAAAGTGACAGTCACTAAGCTGCAGGATGCAGGATTCAGAAGCAGCAATGGTCTCTGCTCATTGGATGACAGTCTAAATTCAGACCTAAAGAATGTGCTTGGAGACAGCTGGTGGAAACAGTCCTAGCCCTGTCTCTAGGGAAAGGGTCCACATGCTGCCCCCCCCCCCAAGCGTTCTCTGTCTCCATCTCTGCCTCGCTTCCCGCCTGTCTTCCATCAGTTTGTTTAAAAGTAACCCAGTCTGGTGCACTGTACCCAGCAGACAGGAACACCCTTGTTTCACTGGGCGCTGCCGGCCACTTCAGTGGTTGAGAGCTACTCAAGTGGTTTATGAGAAGTAGCACTTCCTCCCCAGTTTCTTTTATCAGCCACCAAGTGGTTAACGTTAAAGCCATTTCTGTACCACCGCGGAGGTGACTGCAGTAAAAACCTCGAGGCAGGGCCCTCCTCCAGAAACTCGTGAGCAAGACGCACTGAGCTGGTCCCCAACACCCAATGGGCCTGGACTGCGGCAAAGGGGTGTGGGAGTGGAAAGAGGGGAGGACAACCCGGCCCCTCTCTTCTTTTTCCGCACCCGTGTGGAGCTCGCCCTGCACCCCGAGGACAGAGGAAGGACACACCAGGTCGCCAGCACCTCCTGCGCCCCCGAAATCTGCAAATTCATGACTCCCTCCTCTCTGAGCGACACCCTTCCGTCCGGAGTAGGGATCAGCTCCAGATCTTCACCTCCTGCCTTTAGCTGACTCGTAGGGCAGATCTGACATCTGTCTAGTAAAAAGGCTCGGATCCGCTTCTTTCCCCCGGGGTTCTTATCTCTGCTTTGGACTTTGCTTCGGACTCGTACGCGCTGCGTTCAAGTCTCAGCAACTTTCTCCATCTTGACCCGCGAGTCAGGGCATTTCTAAGACAATGTGAACAAAGAGCAGCAGATGAAGGAGCCAGGGCCTGAGGGCGAGCTGCGGGGCGAGCGCTTTTGTGCCGGGGGCCCACGCACACACGGTGCGTCCCGCCGAGCTCTCAGGCTGTTCCGCGGGACAGCGAGTTTCTTTGTCCCTGCCGGCTGTTGGGCGCGAAGGCCGCTGGCCGCGAGCAAGAGCCAGAGCCCGGGGCGGAGGCCGGGCTTCCACGGCAGAACGGAGCAGGGACGCGCGCCCGCGTCTCAGTGTTCCCCGAGCGCCCCGCGCCCTGCGCCCTGCGTGCTGGGAGGGCTTGGGCCCTGGAGGGACGCGCCGAGACTTGCCTTCCGCTTCCCGAGCCACAGCAAGGCTCGAGACGGCTCATCTCGTCCTCCTAGTGGGGTTTGTGGATCAGAGGGAACCCACTGGAGTGCTCTCCTCAGCCGGACTCCCCAAAGACGCGCGCACGTCCGGGCTGAGAGAAGAACTCAGGCACTGAGGCGGGTCTCTGGCGCCCCCCTACCGACCGCGCTGCAGCCCTGGTTTGGAGACGCCCAGCACAACGCCAACGCCCCGAACAAAACCGAAACGGTGGCCACATCTGCAAGTGCGCGCGCACAGGCGCGCGCCCGTATACCCGCACTCGTGAATTGACCTCCAGTTGCCTTACCTGCAAATAGTTTGCGCTTCTGTGTGTTCGCTGGAGAATGAAAAAGAAGCTGCCATGCCCATCCAAACCCACCAAACCAGCCCCTTCTCTTCACCTCTCTCAACTCATGTTGATAGAGATCGTGTAGTCCACGTGAAAATCAGTTCTCAGTTTCACTCTGAATCTGACCCATGCAGCGAGCTGGGTACAAGGTGACCATCTTTTATTCCGCAGGTGAACTTGAAGTCGCGGGAGACTTTGGCCTCTGGCGGACCATCTCTTCTCCGCTTCTTTGGAGAAGCTAGGGCTCTTCGGCTGTCTTCCCAGGAAGTTGCGCGCTCTGCCGGGCTGCACCCGGCCTGCCGCAGAGCCAGCGGAGGGCACGGCGGGCGCTAGGACCGCGGGGAGTCGGGCAGCGAGGCGCTACCTTAAACCCAGCCCAATGCCGCCGCCTGCGCCACTCTGCGCGCGGCGGGGCTGCGCAGGAGGAGCGCTCGCCGGTGCCACGCTCCGGGCCGGCGCGGCGACACCTGTTCGCGGCAGCCCGGGCGCACGCGAGCTCCGCACGGCTAGCCTCGCCGCCGCCGCCCGCGCACGGCCGGCTGGCCTCCGCCGAGCCTCGGGGGAATTCTGGACACTAGCTCTGGACGCCTAAAGTTTTTTCTTCTTTTTGTTTTATTATTACTGATTTTTTTTTTTTTTTTTTTTTTTTTCTTCAGGGGGACTGGGAGGGAGAATCGGTCGCCACCACAAACGTGAGATTTTTTTTTTCCCTTTTGAAGGATTCATGCTGATGTCTGCAGAGTCGGTTAGAGAGTAAAAACAGCGCATGCCTTCCTGGAGTCAGGATCCGTAAATTCTGACGTAGCCCGTGCATCTTAAAAATCCCTATAATAACGCCTAGGCATTTAAGTGGCTATGGTCATTCTGATCTCAAAGCAAATGGAGAGACTACGGATATTTTTCCTCATTACAGTCGGATGGGATGAAGACCTTGTCTGCTGAGCGCTGGGGATCAATCTATAGAGATGCAGTTAATAGATAATGTTCGCCAGTATGTCAGTGTGCGAGTATAAAGTGGTGGTTTCTTAGACTCTCAGTGGTTTGACCTTGAACCTCTGCCAGTGAAACAGCAGATTACTTTTATTTATGCATTGAATGGATTGAAGAAAAGAACCTTTTTTTTTTTTTTTTTTTCCCTCTCTCTGCGACTGCAGTACGAGAGGGGAGTTGGATATACCTCGCCTAATTAATAGCTCCTGGGTTGACACCATCATTATTGTTTATTCTTGTGCTCCAAAAGCCAAGTCGTCTGATGGCTCCCATAGGTGAAGTTGGGAACTATTTCGGTGTGCAGGATGCGGTACCGTTTGGGAATGTGCCCGTGTTGCCGGTGGACAGCCCGGTTTTGTTAAGTGACCACCTGGGTCAATCTGAAGCAGGGGGGCTCCCCAGGGGACCCGCAGTCACGGACTTGGATCATTTAAAAGGGATTCTCAGGCGGAGGCAGCTCTACTGCAGAACTGGATTTCACTTAGAAATTTTCCCCAATGGTACTATCCAGGGAACCAGGAAAGACCACAGCCGATTTGGTAGGTATACCATTAACCCTGTGCTGTCCGCGCGAGGACATGTTCCGACTGTAACTGTGAGAAGGTGGTGGTGGCTGTGTGGGGGATGTGGAGAGATATATATTTCTCCCCTTTCTGTGTGGTGGGGGGAAGAAAAGAAAAGACCCTCCGGAATTGCAGATCTGCTGCTGGTATTAGAGCAAGTCTACATTGAAAGGCCTTAAAAAAAAAAAAAAAAAGAAGGGGTTATGATTTATGAATATAGCACAAGTCCCTAACTGTTTTGCACTATGTACACGGTAGATGAGGTTTAGGAAGTTTCTTTTGAATGGACTGATTCCGCGAGCTTAAAGCTTTAATCATTAACTACTAAGAACTTAAAAATGCCTCCAGTTTCCTTAAGTCAGTGGATATCTTGTGCTCAGATTAAGAGTCCTCTGCTCCCTTTTCTTCTAATAAGTATTCTCTAGAATTGTAAAACAATCGTATTGTTTCTCTCTCCACCCCACCCCACTGCGGTCCGAAAGCTCAGTAGGCGAAGATTGCTGACTGATGGTTCTGTTGGGCGATGGACTGAAATCAGGGTTTTGACTTCGAGAGCAGTGCTGGCCGAGATGTCCGGGGAAAATGACTGGGGAAGGGGCAGAACTCTGGTCAGGCGAGTTTGTCCTTCCAGCTACCGAGTTATAACCTCTACATTTAAATTTCCATAGTGTGCAGACATGCGGGGTTGGTGGGCTTGGGTGGCTGGCAGTCCCCCCCCCCCCCCGTGTGTGTGCGCGCGCGTGCAAAATCTGCGAGCTAATTTTAAAGGGCATACCGAGGATTTCATTTTCCAAGCAGGGTATTTGTGACTCAGCACCGAACGCTGCAGCCTGGAGGGTGGTGACTCTGCCCACTTTGATGCCTGCACACACGTGCTTGCCGGGGCACCCGCAGCCCCTGCGCACGAAGTCAGCTAACAGTCCTGAATGGGGTGGAGACAATCTTGGTTTTTCCCCCTCTTGTTTTAAAAGAGTGAGTTTGGGCAATCAGAGTATTGGAAGGAGTTAACTTCTGAGTGAACCCACCTGACAATACTTAAAATAGGTCGTAAAACACAAAGTCCTGTAGTGCCTTTTCTTTCTCATGCTTTAAGGCCAGATGTTGGACACAGTCTGACTGCACGCTTAGCTGGGGCTATCGGTGATGCCAGAGGTGAGGTGAGCTCAGATCTGGGGTGGGACTGATTCCTGATACAGGAGGCCCAGGATTTTCTCCTTTCGCTTACTTTTTTTTTTGGGGGGGGGTGTCTTTTTTAGACAAGGTCACACTATGCAATCCAGGCTGGGCTTGAACTTACTTTGTAGCCTGAGCTGGCCTTAACCTCAGGGATGCTCCTGCCTCAGCCTCCGGAGCGTCTGTCACCTCTCCTGGTTCCTTTTGCTTACTGTGGAGCCTGAGGCCAACACTGAACCCAGTAAATTTCTTTACAGGTCTTCTCTTGCTGCTTATGGAAAAAAAGTTATAGCCCTTACTTGTGCAATAATCCGGTTGCAGTACACGTGTCCACCCTCCACCCCAGAAGTGAGGCTACTCGGCTGTTGCGAAGACGACTAAACTTTGCTGGAAGTGCCTTTCGATCTGGCCTCTTTAAGGGTGGCCGCCTGCCCAGCGTTCAACCTCAGAACAACGGGCAGTGGGCATCCCAGGTGGGCGGCAAGGCCACCTGCTGAGCTCGCGGGCTTCTGGGAAGCGGGGACGCAGACTGGATGCGCCCCGCAGTGCTCCGGGCCCTGGACTCGCGGCCGGCAGGTGCGGGTCAGCGGCCCTGCGGTGCATTGGCGGGACCCGGCCCGCTCCGCGCGGTCCTAAACGCGCTCGCTTTCTGGCTCCTTTTGCAGCCGACTCCCGCGCGCCCTTCGGTGCTGCAGGGATCCCTCGGGTTGGGGAGCGGCGGGCAGGGGTACACACGTTTCTAGCCGCGTGTAGGGACCCGGATCTTTCTTTTTGCCGGAGCTCAGTCCCTCCGCTTTCTCTTTGTGTGCCAATGTGGTCTGGTGGAGTCCGCAGCCACCGCCCGGGGGGAGCGCGCAGGTTTGCTGCTCGAGGACTGCTACTTGCGCGCGCTGCTGCAGGCGAGATGCCGGCAGCGACTAAAGACAGCTGAGGTCGGACTGGCGCTCCGCCGCCGCGCCCCGGGCCCCTCCCCTCGAGCCGAAGCGCACAGCAGCTTTCGGAGGGTCGGTGCGCGCCGCGGTATCCGGGAGGTGGGTCGGTGCCCCCGGCCGGGCGAGGCCGGAACCGCAGGGGAAGGGGTGGGGGTGGGGGCACAAAGGGCCGCGGAGGCGGGCGGAGGGGGCGGCGTGCTATTGTTAGCGGCTCTGCCTGTACGGGGCTGGGGCCGCAGGCCGGCGTTCCTATCCCCACCTCGGCGCCTGCCTTGAGCGCCCGGAGACCCGGTGCGCGCGGACGCGGCGGGGGCGCACAGCTGCAGGGCGCCGCGGAGGGGGCCCCAGCCAGCTGCATTGTGCGAATTTCCCGGCCGTAACCTCGAGCACAGCGTGGCCGGCCCCAGGTTCCCTGAGATCACCGGGTGTGCCAGTTAGGGGTGTTCCTGGCACCTTCACCCCACCGATGGCTTTTTTTTTTTCTAATGCAGTCACCTTTAGGATAGGACGTTTGGCACAAGCAGTCGAGTCATCAGAAATTCATTAACTCTGCCACTGAGGAGAGCAGGATGCAAGGGTGGGGACCACGCGGGTGGGCAGAGCAGGAGAGGCGCGTTCTGGGGTCATCAGACAAGGTCTGTAGGTACCGCGGTTTAAAAGGGACCCTCAAACAAAACAGATCTCCTCACCCCTTTTCGGTCCTAGAGGTTGGAAGGTGTCGCTAGAGGTTGGAGGAAGGTGTCGCTAAGGAAGTGACATCTCCCTTCTAATTCGCTCCGCACAGTGTGTCCCCGGCTGCGAGCTGGCAGGTCGGCCTGGTGCTGCGCGGGGGAAGGGCGCGCTGGCGTCGGCCGTGCCACTCACCCCTGCTGGCTGGAGCTGAGTGGGTGGCTTGCGCGATGGGGGTGGGGAGGATGGGAGGCAGCAGGAGGGTTATTTAAGTCTTTCATCAGATGCAGCGAGAAGCGGGCCCCCGAGGTGACGGCATTGCCCTGGTCTCCCGCTGCTGCCTCTGCGGCAGGACCCAATATTAGCAACCTCTGCGGCGCCATGCGCAGCCCGAGTGCAGGGAGCCTCTTTCCTCTGCCCGCCCGGCCCTGCCAGAGACGAGGCGGCTACAGTGACAGCGCTAGGACCCGGCGGCGTGGTCGGCGGAGGAGCAGTAGCTGAAAGAGCCGAGGGGCCGCGACAACCACACCTGGCACTAAGGCCCCGCTTCAGCTGCCTGCTCCTTCTCGGTTGCGCCTCCCTCCCCTCGCTCCTGCCTGCACCAGCAGCCTCAAAGTAGCCGTGGGTGGGGGCAGGGTGCGTTTACACCTTCATTAAAATAGAAGGTGCGTTTCTACCTGAAATGGAACGGCAGAAGGAAACGTGCTGAAAAGATGTTTTCTGCCGCCCCTGTGCAGCTGCAGGTGACTGCAGCTGCTGGCAAGCTTGGTTGGCAGTGACCCAGCGCGCAGTGCAGGGAACGTGGGCAGTGTGGGGCAACTCACGGTTCCTACTGGACCAGCATCCTGCAGGGGCAGCTTAGGTGGCGTTTTGAGGGAACCCTTTGTCTTTTTCCTGGAGTGTGGGATGTGGTGGTGAAGTTGAGCCTGGAGAAGAGGAACTGGGGATTCAGTCTGTGGTGCACAGGCACACACGCGTGCGCGGGGTAGTGGTAGTGGACTGGGGGAAAGTGTTCATATACTTATTTTCACTTTTAAAGTAGTCTGACCTTGCTATATGGGGGAAAGGGAGCAGAAAATCGACCCGGAGGTGGTAATGTAGAGTAATACCGAGGCCTGGGACAGCCCAAGCAGGCCACCCTCTGGCACCCTATCAGGGCCCCCATGAGCACCCAAACTAAGGCTGTCCATAGAGAGGGAGGCAGGTATAGGCCCAGGCTCTACTACAGGGGAAAAACATGACTTTTTTTTTTTTTTTTTTAAATAAAGAATGGCTTTAGAAATTTATTTCCAGAGTTTTGCCTTTAAAACATTTGTGTTTCTTGGTAGTGTATCTTACTTTTTTAGGCTTGCTTCAGATTCTAGAAAGCTTGTGGGGTTCTCCTTCCATTTATTCAGTCATTTCCTAAGCAGACTCCAGCTGCTGAGGCTGATGCAGACCAGGACTTCTGTATACAGGCTCGGGGTTGATGACCTGGACGTAGGGCCAGGGCTCTCAGGGTGAGCTGACGCTCTGCTAAGAAGGGGAAAGCAGTCACTTTTGACAACTCTGTGATGTGCCTGTCGATATTCATATGAGTGGATATGAAATATTAAGACACTTGTGTTAGTTTTTTCTTGGTTTGGACAGGGTAGATGAAATTCACAGGCATTCAGCTAGTAGGTTCCTGGAGGCTGGGCCAGTATGGGGTTAATGAGCCTTTGGGCTGAGGGAAGGAATTCCCTTGAGGCTTGGGGCTGATCACTAACTGCTCAGGAGACCAGAGGGAGGGGGAGGCTCAATGTGGCCATTTTCTTGAGGTGGTGTGGACACAGACCCAGTTTCTCATTGACCCAGGGTGGTACAGGGCATCATCAAACCACATGAAGCCCAATAAACACATCCTGTTTTGGGACCATTGGTTATAGTGAAAGAGAATAGAGAAATGACTATAGTCACTGACCTTGTGTCTCCTGTGTGGCTCCCTTGGTACACCTTCCTGTGGCTTTTCTGTGATGGAGCTGTCTTGGCTGTATCTACTAGGAGGTGGGACAGGCCACTATGATATTCTGGTGGGGCATGATTTTTAATTTGGGACACAATCCCATGATGACCATTTTTTCTCTGTTCCTTCTTTCCCTTTGTCTCCTGTTGAGCATTGAAGGTTCAGGTGTCACTACTCTTGAGCTGGTCTGAATCCTGCACCTTCAGTCTGCATAGTGCTTACTTAGGTTTGCAGGGTTAACTCAGGGCTGGTTGGCTGGCTGGAAGCACTTGCTGGGTACCAGCTCTGGCCCAGCAAGGGATTCACTGACCTGGTGGAGGTGATAGAGTTCATCTTGGGCAAGATGGTACCAGGACTGATAAGGATTTCGGTCTGGCTGGGTGGGATCTTGTGAAAAAGCAGGTTGCCAGGTCTCCCTGACCTCACAGTATTGGCGCTCCCTGGGTGTGGGAGAGGGCTGTGACTCACACTCTGGGTTTTGGCCCTTGCTCACTGAGGCGACCTGGTAAAAATCTGGGCTGTTCTTTGGAGGTCCATGTTGTCAAGGAGCTGCAAACACACGGTGGGTGGTTTGAAGTGATGAAATCTTACTCGCTGGGGGTTAGCAAATCATGCTGTCCTGTGTGGACCTCGGAGAGTTATCTCAGGTATTTTGAGTGAAGTTGCCTCTGACTTGCCTTCCCAGACTGAAGAACACTGCCCACACCCTGGATGTTGGGCTGCTTCTCACACTCTCACCATGCTGCCCTGTAGTTGTCTGGTTACTTGCCCTTTCTGTTACAGAAGCCTCCTCTTGTCTGCAGTTTCAGTTACCTGTGCCCATTTGTAATCTCAAAACATTAAGTGGAAAATTCCACAAATAACTCCTAAGTTTTAAGTAACTTTAATGAGAGTATCTTGTACATTCTGTTTTATTAGTTATTGTTAGTTCATCTCTTCCTGCACCCAATTTGTAAGTTAAGCTTTATCATAGGTATGCATATATAAGAAAAATGTGTATATATAGGGCTTAGTGCTCTCAGTGGAGGAAGGCATCCAAAGAATGTGCCCCTCCCCCCACACAGATAAGGGGTTACTGTGTAGGTGGTGAGCAGCTTGACAGTGTAGGGCATAGGTGGGACTTATCCATCTTTAGATCTTCAATAAGTGGTATGGTGCTTGGCTTATGGTAGTTGCTCAGTAATAAGTATGTTTGATGAGTGAATGAATACCTTTGAATTTTAGCTGCCTTTTTTCAGTGGTATTGGGTATTGAACTTGGGACTTTATGCTTGCCAGGCAAGTGCTTACACACCTGAGCTTTCTCCCCAGCATGATTTTTAGTTGTCTTAATACCAGGAAAAGACCATTGTAGACATCTTAATACTTTCCAAATTATATGTCCAATAATTTCAGAACTTAACTATGTGCACGTGGTGTAGAAATCACAAGCACATAAGAGAAAAAGTAAAACCAAATGTAAGATGTGCATCACAGTTAAGGCAATAGGCCTAAAGTCTGAGCAATTTGGACAAATTGTATAAGCTTATGAAATGCCAGTTTTCCCATTTGTACCCAAGGGATTATAACATAATAATACCTTGGGTTGTTCTTAAGATCAATCGAGACTGGACATGGTGGTGCGTGCCTGTAATCCCAGTTCTTGGGAGGCTCTAAACAGGTGGATTACTGCAAGTCTGATCTAGCAATAAGACCCTGAACACCCTATAGACCCTTCTCTAAAAAACAAAAAACAAAACAACAACAAAAAAAGGTTGAGTGAGAGAAGGTCTCTCTTCTGGCACAGAATAAATGCTTAAACAGGGTAGCTGCTAAGGTGATCATTATTGTTGTTGCTGTTATCCTTGATGTTGTGCAATCAGCCTGTGAAGCGGTTTTGTGAAATCATGTTCCTGGGCAGGCATGGTGGACACTGCTGACCAGTACGTCTTAGTTCTCATAACTGCCTCATACTTATGAAAATTGGAGAAATCAGCGATTCCCCTCATACAGGACACAAATATCTTTTAGTTTCATGAACAAACTTCTTTTCTCTGACTTGGTGGGTTTGATCATTCAGACCTCAAAAGGGCAGCATGTTTCCTGAATTTTATGGTAGAATGAGAGCAAGAGGTGAATTATGTCCTTCTGCTGGTATCAGGATGTGTGTGACTTAGACTGTGGCGTGCTTTTGACAGCTAAGAGAGTCATGTGTGCCGGGCTCCTAAGAGTAGTAATAGGCCACAGTTTTGAATCTCTGCTTTGAGACCTGAGTTAGGAATGGTAAAGTGATTGGAAATATTTCCAATATGTAAAATTATATAAAATAATCATTTTATAGGAAATAAAGTGATTACATAAAAAAGGGAGAGTGTCTGATGTGGAATCAATCTCGTGGAAATGCTGCCTCTTCTCTTTCCATTTGTTCTCTAAGTCATCAATTGGCTCATTGTAGATGCATCTTGCATGACACAGCCAAAGGTTAATAGAGTCAGATCGTCATTTGTCTTTATACTTTTCCAGGTACTGTTTCATATTCCATTAAAATCAATATATTTGCATGTGTAGACAGATATTCTAGAAATTGTATGCATGAAATAATTTGTAAAATGTTATGCCTATGAAAGAATTGGGAATGCTTTTTTTTTTTTAAAGAAGAAATAGCTCTTTTTTTTGGCATCTCCTAGGAATGGAGTTTCCTTCTGAGTTAATCCATTTCTTCATTAGATTTATGTAGTTCATGTCTTCATTTGGTTATAGCACAGTATTTTGTGACAGTTGCAAAATTAACTGTTTAAAAATCCGCATAAGTGCTTTTTTATTAGTCACATGAGACTGACTATAGAGCAGTGTTATCCTAAGGTTTTGCTAAACTCTTAAATTTAAGTAAATTTGTTCAATGTTTGAAGATGTTTCTCAAAGCAGCTCCATGTTGGGTATACATTGATATAAGCTCCGTCCAAAGTATAGGGCTTTATAGCAAAAATGGGGAAAACAGCTGAGCAAAATAAATATTAGCAGTACCCTGAATATACTGTGGAATAATCACCTAAAAACAACAATATATTCAGAGAAATTGAAGCTGCTATTGTGTGGTTATAAAATCCTGGATTTATGCCCAGCTTAGGCGTAGTTATTCTTCATGAGGTAAGCAAGGGGAGAGAGCAAAATCAAAGAGATGATTATGTTGTTTTCATTTGGGGATATGGTATTCCAAGCTCCTTTTAAATCAAGAACATTGTTTTGGAGCCTAGGATATTTTCCCCTGCAGAATATGATGCTATCTTAACTGCTTAACTATCTTCTTGATGTTTAGATAAGCACAACAAAAAATCAATAAAAACAAAAAGTGTTTTTGTATCAATGTAAGATAGGTGGTAGTTGGAAAATAATTTGAACAGAGATACTTAGGATGTGTGTGGCCTAGTTAGGTTTTTGAGCTGGAGCTCAGTAAAGTTGTGCAACTAGAGGTGGGTAATTTTTTGTCTAAGCCAGTCAAGGCCCTGGTTTGTGCTTCATGCTCTTATCTTGAGAGACACAAGACTGTGGCAGGAACTTTTCATGATCTGTGCATGTGTACAGTTTTTTTTCTATTTAAACAATGGATGTTTGTTTACCAACATTTTTAGAGGAAGTCTAAGGTCAAGATGCCCAAACACAAATACTTAATGTCATATTTAGAGAGTTGAAGGAGCCCACACACCCCCAAATCTGTCTACTTTTTTTCTCAAAAGAATCTGTTATATATAAGAGTTTATAAGGTAGGCTATCTGATGGAAGATAGTTTATTAAAGTCTTTTAGTTTACTACAATGTTTATTGACTGGTCTATCATTTTTTAGCACATCTGTGTAGGAATCTAGTTTTTTAGAAAGTTTGGAATGTTTTAGTTATTATGTAAGGCATGTTGTGTTTAGGTTTTTGTGACTGGGTCTTACCATGCAGCCCAGGGTGGCCTGGGCTGGAGTCATCCTCCTGCTTTACCTGCCCACGTAGCTGGGTGGACAGGTACCTACTGCTGTGCCTGGTTCCCACTGATAAATATTTTGGTGTTAATGTGGAATTTAGCTGGAAGATCAGTTCTTTGGAGCTGTGGGTTTTAAAAGGAAAGACACTTCTTTAGCTTGTGTCAAGTTACCTATGGTGGCACTGGGTCCAGCCCCCTGCCCAACCCCCATGGGATATGATACTTTGGGACTCAATCTGTGCTCTAACTTTTCTTTTGCTTTCTGATGTTTGGCTCACAGGCATCCTGGAATTTATCAGTATAGCAGTGGGCCTGGTCAGCATTCGTGGTGTGGACAGTGGACTCTACCTCGGGATGAATGAAAAGGGCGAACTGTATGGATCAGTAAGTACTGGGAAACACTTCCATCAGTTTCCTTGTCCCTTATTTTATTTGAGCTGTGTCTTTTCTAGATTAAAAAGAGCTAGAAGTGAAGCAGGAAGGTGTGTGTCTGTTTTTACTTTTTGAGGTAAGCTATTCCATTTTTATCAATAGATCATCAACTCTCATCTTCACTAGACTGAAGTTGCTAAGTAAATGCTTTGTATGCCATTTTCAACGCCATCTTCATTATCAAGAAAATAAAAATTCACAAGTGTAAAAATTCCTGTCCTCTTGTATTGAATGGGAGTTATTTTTGAAATGAATTGAAATGATCTAAGCTTTGCCAAGCATTGTAATTAAAACTAGAAATAGACCATGCAGTGAGTCTAAATCCTTTCTCTGAACGACATGAGATTTTAATTACGCAGGGGGAGATGGAAATTATTGTCAGATAACTTGTATGTGAGCAACAATAAAACAACATTGTAATTACTCCCAAGTTTACGAGATTTTTTTTCTTCTAGTCTTACTTTCTGTGACTACTGGGTTGGAAGGTCTTTGGGGGAGGCAGTGGAAAAGTATTTATTATACCCCGCCAGGTGCCAGACCTTGTGTTAGGTGCTTTATGTGGCAGTGAAGAGAAAAAGTTGCTCCTTTTGCTGTGCAGGGAGAGGACTCACTTTATATCCGGGCATCTCTTTGTTCTTTGCAGCACAGTGTCCAAAGCACAGTGCACTGCATACAGCAGGGACTTAAGTTTTACTAAATTTGTGAGTATAAATAATAGATTGTTACTGTGTGCTAACATGTAATTTCAACATTAAAATTGCCATCAAATTAACCTTCAGTTTTTCATTGTAATTCTTCATAGGCAAATGAGAATTTAATCTATGCTATCTGAAGTATGGGAACTTTAATTACAGCCCACACAAAGTTGACAATTAAAAGTATCTCATGGGCTGGGAGATAGTTCAGTAGAATAAGCACTTGCCTGGCAGGGGCAAGGACCTGAGTTCAATCCCCAGTACTGAAAAAAAAAAAAATAGCATCTCAGGTTGGGAAAAGTTCTGGAGTCCTCAGCTGATAGAAATTAAAGGCCAAAATTTTTCAAGATGTACTACTTTCCTATCTGTATTCTATTTGTGTGTATGTGTGTGTGTGTGTGTGTGTGTGTAGTACCAGGGATTGAACTCAGGACCTTGTGCTTGCCAGGCAGGTGGCAGGTGCTTATGTTGCTGAGCTATAACCCTGGCCCCTATCTGTATGTATTCTAGTTTAAAAAAAAAAAAATATATATATATATATATATATATATATATATTCCAGAGGCGCTATAAGTAGGGCATAGTTTTACTCACATATTGTAGAGAACATGAAATTATGGGTTATACAATTTGAATATAACATGTACCATTTTAATGACACAAAATATGATTTTACTACTTTGATTATATATATGCATATATAACTTTAGGAGAATAAATTATTTAAAAATATATTTGTCAAGTGTAGAATTGATCTTAGCTTTTAAATATAGCTCTTGATTTAGACAAAATTATTTATTTCCTGAGTGACTTTGTCAGTATTTTCTAAGTATGATATATTAACTCTAATATACATGAAGGAAACATTAAAACATAAATAGTGCAAATGAAGATTATAACATGATCGTTTTTGCCATGGCTTCTGGATTTTCACTTTTCTATATGGTATATGGCTATAATTAAGTTTATCTCAGTAAAGTGCTCTTTTGTATCTGGAGTAAAAGTTCTCAAGTGAATAGAAGGGCCTGGATTTATCACAGTGATCTCCAAATTTTCCTCATCACATATCTCCAGCAAAGTGGTTTTTGAGTATATATCTCGATAGATGCAAATTAAATTATCTTAAATTACACATATAGAACATAGTAACCTGGTATATATTATTTTATTAAACATTTTTGAAGAGTACGATAAGCAGGTAAACCCAAGTGGAAGCCATACTTTGTGTCTCTTGCTCTAAGTTCCACCTGTGCATGTTTCTGGAATTTTCTCTGCAGCTGAGGGATGACCAGGCTGTCATCTAAAATCACGAGCATGATTCAGTTGAGGTTCTCAGGTGCCAGGGAGTGTGTATCTCATTTCTCGGGCAGTCAAGTTGCCTGTGGGATTGTTGACTGAGCTCAGCCCCATCTCCACGTCTGGGTTATCCTGATGGCTCCCGCACCATCCATTCTCTTGCATAGCTGCCCTCTAGCCTGTGTATGGCTCATTTCAGTGCAACGTGCTTGGAGCAGAGGAGTAGCACCCTGAATGTAGACCCAGGGAGCACCAATGACTGTACCACAGGAAGTACCATTAGGAAGTACAGAGCTGAAGCTTGTGTGTTGTCTGCGGAGCCAGACTCACTTGTACATTTGCTATGAACCCTGTTTTCCCTGAGTGGAGCTTTTTGTGTACAGGGCGAGGGGGGCTTGGGGGTGAGGGGTTGAAGTGTACTTCCACCTGCCCTGCTACATGGCCCCATTGCCAGCTGACAGCTCCAGTCAGCATCCCAGCTGTGCAGATGGGGTAGCTCAAGGGAAGACAGAATGATACTTCTTATCTGTGTGCTCAAAAAATACAGACCTTGTCTTTTAAAGTGTCTTCAGATTTGGAAATTGCTCTGAGTATGTCAGAAGATACCACTTTCCTTGTGACTTCCTGTGCTGTTTCCCCATACCTGGTATCTCCCCTTTCTACTCCAGTCTCCATACTGCTGGAAGAGTAGCCATCAGTGTCCTAGCACAAGTGCCACTTCTCCATTCAGTCCCTACACATACTTGCCTGGGAAGGGCAGTGCCCATGTACCTTGGCATAACATTCAGTGCTTTTCATCGGCCATTTGCCTGGATCGGCATTGCTGATATAATTCCATTCTGATTACTTGCTGTTCTTTCAGCATGCCACACAGTCTGCCTCTACCTGTGGTCAGGTTAATTTGGCTCTGGAATGCATTTCTCTGCTCCTCTCTGCTTGATGAAGCAGCACTCTTTATTTAATAGATCCAGGGAAAATATTACCTCTTTTGCAAATTCTTCATCATACCCTGAACTGTAGCCCTAGTTGTTCCAGTTAGCATTTTTCAGATTTTTCTCTGGGTCCATGAATACTTCATGTATATTGGCAACAGTAAAATTTGTAATATGGCCTGTAATATGGGGGATATTTTGGCATCCTCAGTGGATTAGAAGGCTGTGAGACACATTTTTCTCCTTTGTGTTGCATAATGCATAGCAATGGCTGTTGCACATGGCAGGTGCTTGATAAATGCTCACTTGAGTGAAATAAATTAGAAGTTGTGTTTTCTTTCTTTTCTCTGCATAAGCAACATAGATTTGGGCCCTGAAGTATCTGCACTGTGGCAGTCACTATGCACTCAGGGCACTAGTTTCAGGACGACTCACTGTCTTCCCTTCCCTTGGTTACTTGGCTGTGTCCCTAGCCTGCACAGCCTGAGGGGGCCTGAGGCGAGAGAACAGAGGAGATCATGCAGCAGCGAGAGTAGGGTTGAGCTTTCATCAAGTTTGTGCTACAAGGAAGGCACTGGGCCCTTATTTTCCTCATCTCTAAAGTGAAGAACTTGAGTTAGAGATGTGGGGTGGAACTTCCTGGTCAGCAGGGAGCTTAGAAATGCTATAGTTTTGATTTTCCCGGCTTCCCTTTCAAGTGTCTCTGCCACACTGTGCTGCTGTCTATGCTCACATGGTGTTTCTCCAGCAAGATCATTTGCCTCTTGGTGTGGAGTGGAGGGGTGGTCCCCGGGCCTCCTGCATCTTGCTTTGGTCTGTGCCTTCTGCAGGTGAGAGAGAGAGTGTGGGAAACTCCACTGGGGTTAGAATCTCGTGTTTCCTACTGGGCACACCTTATCACAACTGCATGGCAGTGGGAACAAGGAGCACCAGATTCCTCAGTTGCATTGGGATGAGACTAAGAAAAGGAAAAAGAAGCAGTGATTTTCTGTGAGTCTGTTACCCAGTACATGAAAATGGGACTTAAGCAATCCTATGTGACCCTGTCTAAAGGTTAGCACAATAAAGTGGGGATTTCTTTCCTAAATGGTGGACAATCTGACAAGACTGACCTTGTTATCACGGAAGGTAAATGGGAGATTTAGAGGAATGAGAGTCACCAATGAATACGTTCAGCAAAAATCTATTTAGAATGTATTTTCATGGACTAATTTATTCATCTGTATGATTTTTTTCTTTTTGGCTTCCAAATTCTAAAATTAAAAGAAGTTAATAGATTATACTTGTTAAAAAACCACATAGGATTCTGATACCTCGTTAGAATGTGAAAATAAGAAAAAACTATATTGCTGATATGTATCATGGTTTGATTAGGAGATGCTTAAAAATTCTAACCCTGGGTAGAGTTTGGTTATTCTATTCACATGTTAATTTATCCATATGTTTATTCCTTTATTTGGTCATTGATTTATATCCCAGCCATATCTATTTTGTGTCTATCATTGTGACAAGTGTGTAACCATGAAACAAACATCTCATACTCTGGTAGGAGAAATGTCTTATAAATCATTCAGTGGAATGAAGTTGACTAAATTAGAGGAATGCACAGGTGCCAGAGTTCAATTCTTGGCACCATACACCATGCTAGCCCCACCCCTAGGATGTGCTGAGCTGGCCACTGAGTCTGACAGTGTAATCCCAGTGCTGCGGATGCCAAAAACAGGAGGATCAGTATAAGTCCAAGCTGCATAGTTAGACCCTGTACCAAATAAATAAACAAATAGATAGATAGATAGATAGATAGATAGATAAATAAATAAATAAAAGAAATAGAGACATGTATGTGGATCTCTGTGATCCAGAGGAATGGTTAAAGAACTTCCTGGGACACTGAAGTGGTAACATTTAAAGAGGATCTTGAGGGATGAATAGGAGGCTCACGAAAAGAATAGTGGACAGGGTAGAACTCAGAACCCTCAAAAGTAACTGTTAGAATATGCTTCCTAGTTACAAGTTAGAGAGGATGGTGATTGCATGCATGCACATACAACTGGGAAATTAGAATATTAGTTCAGATTTGTCATCTTTGTTTTTATCAAAGAGACTTGAGATATGGCTCAGATAGTTCCATTAGGAACTTAATCTAAATTGTTTCAGTATTATCAAGATAATTGAAAACATCAATAATTGTCTGTAATAAATATTTCATATAAAGAAAATGTTATAAAGCAAAAAGTATCTCCTTTAAGGAACTCACATTTAAAGAAAAGTATTTATTTGATTTTTTTATTTAAAAACAGCACCAGCAGTAGGTTGCAATGATGTAGGAATATGAAATATTGAGTCTATAAAAGTGATGCCCAGGGACAGCACCCTGCTGTGGAAGCAGCAGGACCTCTGTTTTGTAGCTTCTTAGGGTATTTACTGGCTACAGTTTTAATTCTTGTTGGTTCCTCCCACTACAGAAAGATTTGGGCATCACAGCCTCTGACTCGTTTCCTGGCTGACCAGCTGTGCATTTCCTTTGAAGGTGGCCCATGCTAATGTTCACTGACCCAGTTACTTATCCAGTCCTGAGCCATGTACACACAGAGGCCGCTGTATTTGTGCATCCTGCAGTGATAGCACCCTCTGCTTGTAGTTGCCTACTTACAAAGTCCAGCAATTTTCATAGCTGTTATCTTATTTGTGTCCTACACTTGAACAGGAGAAGACTTGAGTGACTTGGTCATTGGCCCTGAACTTGTAGGTACAAAGTGAGGACTCAGGCTTAGTTCTAGTGCCTTGGAAGCATGCCTGCCATCATCTTGTGTAGGTGTTTGTTAAACAGGAGCTTACTAGTGGGCTTGATTATGTTTCTAGGGTCATCATTGCACATAGTTTCTATGCCTCAGTATAATCAATAATCCAAGTATGGGTTCCATTAGTGTTTCCAATGCAGTGTTCTTTAATAAGTACACTAGTTGGGGCAGTGATTTTACTGGGTAGAAGTATATGTGTTGTAAAAGTTCCTTGCGTGGTGTTTCATATTGTGGGGTAGGTGGAAAGAACCATGTAGAACCATTGCTCACAGACTTGTGGAATGTAAAAAAGTAAAAAAAAAAATGAAGTTTTGTTTATTCCTAGATGTCTGTGGTAGATTGATTCCAGAAAATCCTATGGATGTAAGTATCAGGATGCTTAGGTCCCTTCTGTAAAATGGTACATTATTTGCATAGGTTTTGTGCACATACATCCATAGGTTAAAATCATCCCTAAATGATGTATAATATTGGTACAATGTAAATGCAGGTGATGGGGAATGATGACAGGGAAAATATTGTACATGTTGAGTGCAGTGCAATTTTTAAAAAATGTAATTTGATTCATGGTTGGTTGAATATGTGGATACAGAACCCACAGTTAGAGAGGGCTGACTATATTTCAGATCTTTAGGGCCTCATACAGATTTATGTTATTGTTATGTTATTTGAAAATGTACAAACATAAAAGTGTTTAATTCCTTATACCCATGCCTCTTTTGACCGCTGTAATCCAAAACGTATTTGTTTAAAGTTCATACCAAACTACAAGGGAAATAAAATCTAAATTGGCATGATGGATTTGGGTAACGGATGATGCCCTGTGCCTTTAATGCGGATCCTACCTCATTCCCTGTCACAAGAACTGCGGCTCAGCTGTGTCTGAGCTCCATGTGCCCATTCTTCTGAGCACCCAAGGTCACTGACTCTGTCTTTTCCCTAATGTCCTCCTGTCTGATTTACTGTGAGAATAAATGATGCTTTCCGTCTGTAGCCCACCACTGATGGGCCAAGTGTGCCTGATGTTGAAAGTAGCAGTGAATATAATCTTAAGCCTTAGTCCTGTCATCTTCACATTTCATGGAATGAAGGGAAAATTGGTTCTAGAGTGTTCCTTGGGTGCTAGAGTACTTGAGATGTTCAAGTTTCTTACCTAAAGTGGTGCAGTATTTGCGTGCAACCTGCTCACATACGCCTATAGTCTTTTCTTTTTCCTTTCTCTTTTGTCTTTCTCCTGCCCCCACGTTGCTGGTTTCTTTCCAGTACTGGGGATTAAATCCAAGGTCTTTGCCAAGCTACCTTCTCAGGCTTTTTTAAAATTCTGAGACAGGGTCTCTCTAAGTCATGAAGCTGCCCAGGCTGGGCTCAGACTTTCGATCCTTGTTTCTGCCTCAGCCTCCCAGAGTGCTGGGATTAAAGGTGTGGGCCACTGAAGATTAGTCTCTTATTGACTTTAAGTCATATCTGGATGACTTATAATACAATACAGTATAAATAGTTGTTGCACTAGATTGTTTAGGGAATACAGACCAGCAGAACTGCATCTATGTTCATGACAGATGTATTTGTTTGAATATTGTTGCTCTGTGCTGTGTGGAGTCTACAGATGTGGAACCCATTTGTAGTCATGAGATAGCCATCTGGAAGATCTCAACTATTCTTTGGACCTTTCCTTTCCCATTATAATGGAAAGATGAAGTGAAATGTTCTTGGAGAGAAGTTGTGTCCAGGTTGAGTCCTCCATCTTCTGGAGATCTGCAGGTCCTTGTGTTGGGACAGAATGCCATGGCTGTGCAGCTCTGGGAAGAAAGGAGAGTTGGGATGGGTGAGGCGGGGAGGGCACTGTAGCTACAGCTGTCTGCAGTGCAGTCCTGGGCAACTCTTGAAGAGGCAGAACAGTCCTGGGAGCTCAACACCTTATGAAATGGTGAGGCTCCACTGGACTTCATAATCTGCTCATATTGCTTTGGTGGGAGATGTTCAGGTAAATCTGTACCATCTGCAAAAAATCTAATTCTTAGGAAGTCAAGAGGTTTATTTGTTGAATAACCAATCACCTCAGAAGAGCATCTTGTATGTAATTTAGTCCTATGTTATTTTATTTTATTTTAGACAGGGTCTTGCTATATAGTTCAGGCTGGCCTTGAACTCACTATGTTCCAGGCTGGCCTTGAATTTGCAGTGACCCTCCTGCCTCAGCTTCCTAAGTGCTGGGATTACAGGTGTGTGCCACCATACCTGGTCAGTCCTTGTTTTTGAGATGAGAGTGAAATTTTAGTTGTTTAGTAGCTTACTTAAGGTCACTTATAGATAGCAAGTAACAAATCAGGATTTAAATGTGAATAAATTCAAGGAAGTCTTGTTCTGCACCTGTGTCTTTCAGCAGTGGCCACTCATTTGCATCATTTTTTTTTTTTTTTTTTTTTTTTGGGGTCAGAATTAACCACATAATGGAGTAAGATTTTAGCGGTTTCACTAATGTGACTTTTGGAGGAATTTTTTTATTTCTAGTATCCTGGTTTTATTTAGTGGTTTATTAGTGAGTGATTCATTTGCTTTCTTTGCATTAAGATGTCTGGTCTTTAGTTAGTGGAAAATCATCTTTTAAATAATGTATTTGTTGATTTAGTTTTAGTTATATTTATACTGTTGACCAGGGCAGCGCTGATTGACTCAGGCACACTTAGACATGCTCAGTTAGTTTGACCACATTCATTGGACCTAGATTTGACTTATAGACCCTCCTGGGTATTGAGAAGGATTTAGTTCCTCCTTCCTTCCCTTCCTCCCTCTTCCTTTCCTTCTTTTCTCTGGGCTAAAACCCAGGGTCTGACACATGCTAAACAAGCGCTGTGTCACTGAACTGTACCCTACCTAGCCTGTGAAGGATTTAGTTTAATTATGAGGTGCTTCTGGAATGCTGGAGGAGACTAGCATGGACTCCTGGGGAATGTGCTCAGGAACGGTGGTCTCCAGGCACAGGAATCCACATATATTGTAATCCTTTCTCATAGCTGAGACACTATACTCAGCACCCACAGCTCTAGGGAGGAGCAGTTTATCTTGGCTCACAGTTTGCTGAGGTTTCAGTTCATAGCTCACTGGCTCTGAGGCAGGGAGGCATGGCAGAGGAGGGTTGTTCATGGCATGACAGACAGAAAGCAGAGAGAGGGATCCAAGCGGGAGGAGAGTGACAGATTTTTTTTAGACCACTTCCCAGTGATCCACCTCCTCAGGCCAGGCTTCTCCTCGCACAATCACATTTGGCTATAAACTCTAAAAAACTCCAGCTATGCATGCATGAGGCTTTGGGAAACATCTGGACATGAACCATATCAACAGGATAGGTGTGGCTTTCCCATGTGATCCCGAACCCCTTTCTGCCTGCCTTGGGTTTCCTTTCTGCTCCCTGCTCACTGCTGCTAAGCCCTAGAGTCACTCTTCATCAGTTTTTGCTAGATACAAGAAAGAGGTTTGGGGAAACTCTGGGTCAACTGCTTATTAAGCATCCATGTCCTATACAGTAAGAGTTCTGGGGTTGTAAAGCCTCAGTTATGTTAAGCTTCCTAAGGCACCAGCAATGCTTAAACCAGAGTCTTACATACAGTTGGTGCTTAATAAATATGCAGTGGATGAATGGATTGTCAGTTTGATCCCAAATCACTTGTTCATTTCCTTCTGCTTTTGGCAGACATTACTCACAAGTGCCTAATTTGTCAGTAGATGCTTGAGATCTGGCAGAGGGGACACAGAGACATGTGGTTCCTGACATTTCTGGTGGAAGTGTCCCTTCTGGATGCAAAGCATTAGGGAGCTCCATATGATAGTAATTGGGAGTACCTTTTGATGGCAACAACTGTGAATTCATGAACACTGTAAAATGAACTCATTACTCATACAGCTTTGAAAAGAGCGGTAGGTCTCTGTGGCAAGTGTCTCATTTTTGTGGCTCTCAGGGTAGGACTGATCCCTGCTTCCCTGAGTCCTGAGCCCTGAGGACCGTGGACGAAGTTCCACTAGTGTGGGTACATGGAGTACCAACGGGAGAGAGCAGTGTTGGGATGGTACCAGCACCAACCCTCCGTGTCCCGGCTCTTCCTGCTTCTGCAGCGCCTTTGCTGCCTTGCACTGCTCCTTGTTTTCCAGGCCTTCGTCTCAGTTCTGCCCCAGGACCACTTGTCCAAGGTGGACAGCCCCCTCCTGTGGAGCCTCAGTTTCTATGATTGCTTTTCAACTGAGAGCACCCTGCTTAGTCCCTGAGCTCATGCTGGAAAAGCTTTCTTATCAATTAGACAGGCACTCATATGAGCGTGTCCCTTCAGACACTCATCCCTTGTCCGTGCCACTCTCACATGCTCTCATTCTTCCATTCCATGGCCACTGGCCATACTCTCAGTCACTCAGTCTCTCTCCCATGCGCACAGTTACACTCATTCTTCCACACGCACGCTTTCCTTTCTTGCACATTCACATACTCCCTCTCTCAGTATCTTTCAGAGTCAATAAACAGTGTTGGTCACCGATGTCAGGTGCCCTACCAAGCGCTGGAAATACTGTCAGTCCTCATGATTTCAGACTCAGTGTTTGCGGATTTGGCTGCTGGCTAACATTTGCTTGGGACCCTCAAACCCACACATGTCTCATTCTCCTGATTACTTGGGAATATGTGTAGAAAAGCAGAAATATGAGGCCCCTCCGTGTGCACGAACATTCCAAGCTGGTCTTGTCTCACGTGCCAGCCTGTAAGTAGGGTCTTTCTGGGGACCTGTTTATGCTGTGTACATTTGTGCCTTTTGTTGGTTATTCTACCATATGAAATATCCCCAGTGTAGGGCTGAAGTGCTGTCTAGTGTTACTAAAAGCACAAAAAGGCCCTGATGGGTCTTACAGAGCAAGTCCTGCATGAAGCCTTGTGAAGCCTGAGTTATTGTGATGTTGACTGTTAGTCTGATATTAATGAGCTAATAATCTGTATTAAGTAAGGTTTCTTTGATCAAAATCACATATGAAGCAAGTTTAGACACTGACAGATTGACAAAAAATTTTATCACTAAGGCTCAAAGGAACCTAACTTGTGTTTTTTTTTCCCCTAGGAGCAGTGGTTTAGTATTTTGGGGAAATTTAAAGCATTTAACTACTTTGAATAACAAGAATCGATGTACCCACAAATGCAAATATACTTCCTTGTATGAGTAATAGTAGAACTGATTCAGGAAGAACTTGCAGCTCTGTTGAGGGAATCAGACCTGTAAACCAAGAATTATAATTTGCTGCAATAAGTATGATAATAAAAGTGTATCTGAGGGCGCAGAGGGCTTGCAGGAGGGAGTTCAGATGCAGAGGCATGACAGAATGTCAGGATCTTCCACAGAGCAGATGGAGCACAACAGGCAGGTGTTCTTAGCGGCGGGAAAAGCTCACCTGGAGAAGAAAGCTGTGCTGCGGCCAGAGGACCCCAGTGCTGCTGGATAGACCCTGTTGATCCCCTCTCTGCTTCTGTTTATCCCAGCTGCTACCAGACACTTCTTTGTTGACATTTGTGAGGCCCGCCCTGCCTGCATCATCAGCTCTTAGGAGGCTACCACTGTGTTATTCTATGGCTTGACCTGGGAGGTGCCTTTGAACCTCACAAATGAGTGGGGCACAGGGAGTGGCCTGCAGTGGCCTGGCCACATTGTCTTTGCTGTATTTCCCACAACATGGATTGCCTTGAACTTGTGTGGAAGCATCATTTGTCAACTTGCCCTGCTGTGCTTCAGCAGCGTTGTGGCAACTGGCTGAGAAAGAGGCCTGTGCTCCCCACATTCGAGCTCAGAGGGCTACCCCCAGGGATTAAAAGGTTAGGGTGTTAAATGGGAGAGACATGCTGGGAGCTCTCTTCCTTCCTGCTTTCTGGAAAGGCTTAATATCCTGACATAAGTCAATTCCCCCTTAATCCTTTTTTTTTTAAAATTTTTTTTTTTTTATTTCTTCATTGAAATCCCCATTGAAGCTTGCTTTTGCTTTGTAATGAAGTGCCCAAAGCTCAGTGCCATATTCTAAGAACAGACCTGCCAAGGTCATACTAAAGTCATCTGTCTCCTGGTGGTGCATAATGTGATTGCTTTGCTGTAGTGCTGAATTATTTTCTCTTGTTTAGCTGCATGTTGTGCTGTACATTCATGCTCACATAGTCTGCTGATGCTCTAGTGTCTCTTTGTTCTCTGGCTTCCCTTTTCCTCTCTTCTCTCTTCTTTTCACTTTCGTTTTCCATGAGTCACTGTGTTCAGGTACTTCTGTCTCAATTGTGTGAACTTGGCTTGCATTCTTTTTCTTTTCTTTTTTTTTTTCCTGCATCTTTCCAGCTGATTTTCAGTTTGTTCTGTGTTGATGGCAGATTCTAGGCTGTTCTTGCATCTTGAGCTGTGCTTGCCAATGAAGCCTGAAGTCCTAGAAGTACAGGGCTTTTAGATTTCATCTCTGTCCAGCAACCTTGGGTGGTCTTCTCAAGCTTTCTGAGTAGAGACTATGCAATAGAGCTGACCAGAGCTACTTGATAGCCCCATTGTGAGGGCTGGGGCCATGGTGCCTGTAAAGTGACCAGAGCCCCTGGCTCACCTCCTGGCTCAGCAGTCTTCCTTGGTACCCCCGGCAGTGATGGAAATGCCCTCTGCCTGACCTCTGACTGTCCTGATGATGTCCGAGAGACACTGACAGTGTTTCTTAGAGATTTCAAAAGGCTCATGGCCTAATAGTTCTTGAACATAAATAATTTTCCTACAGATCAAATTATGGCTTTTCTTGAATTATACTTTCAAATATTAAGCATAAAACATATTTCATCAAGATTAACATTACATAGTTTATTCTCATATGTAGGTCGTTATTATCTACTTCATTAGATAAATTTCCTTTACTAGAGATCTTGTTTCCTCTGTTAGTCTTATTTTTGTTTCTTGTTTATGTATTGGTGGACACTGGCTATTATAGCACCTGGGGTACATGCTATCAGAACCAGTTTTACTGGGCAAAGTTACACTTTTATTTTTGTATTTTAGGGAAGGGTCTATGGTACGATCAGAGTCTCGCTATCTACTAGATAGGACCTGTAGGTGGTCCTCCCGTTTACAGCCTCCCAAAAGCTGGGATCACAGCCATGTCCAGTCTTAATTGCCATCTCAACGTGCCCCGGGCATGGGGCTGGCATAGCAAGCCAGGATTGAACCACTGACCCTGCTATTATGCTGGCCCTTACAGGTACACTTTTAAAAAGGCCCTGTCAGCATTTGCATTTGGTATCTTGGAGGGACAGGACTGATTGCTCATAGTTGCCCCCAGTAGCCTCTGGACATAGGCTGATGGACTTGAGCAGAGGGAATGGGACAGGCCAGTCAGTGTCAGGGAGAAGAAGGCTCATTTGTAGATGACAAAGTGGGTGTGGAGGAAGGGTTGGCTGCGCAGAAGTTTGGGCTGACAGAGCATCTTGGGAGCCAGGAGTTGGGGTTTCCAGAGGTAGTGGAGGGACCAGGGAGAGGGTTCATTTTGCAGTCTGATTTAGGATTTCTCTGTGGGTGTTGGGTGAGGATCGGCAGCACTCTTTGGAGAGGTTTGCCACATTCAGAGTCCTATGGAGATGTCCAGTAATGACCTAGAGAGCCCTTGCAGGTTCCTTCTAGTGCCATATTTTCTTTGTCCTCCACTGCACACACCTTTAAGGTTCCACTCAGCTTGGAGCATCCTGTACATTGCTATTTAAAAAGAAAACTCTGTGACTTGATTTTTCCTCAAATAGATCCTCTCGAGCAGTTTGTGATGGAGGTGGGGTTTGCTGACCAGGCAGAAGGTTCATTCATGAGTCCTGTGCAAGAGGCCAGGGTCAGGAGAGGGGAGGTGGCGGGCCCCACGGAGCAGCAAGTAGTAACGGTGACAGCCGGTGCATCCTCTGCACAGGCTCCCTGTGAAAAGCCAGAGGGCCCCTGGTGACGCAGTGGCTCCTCCTTCCCTGTCCTTTCCTCCTTGAAATAGCAGCCTCCTTCTCTCGGGGCTGCTGAGCTGGGTTGAGGCTGTTTCCGCTCTGCTGCTCCAGCCTCTGCAGAGAGCCGCGATGCAGTGCCTCTGCTCCGGTTTCTTTCCTTGTTTGCAGCCCTGGAGCAGTTTCTTTCCCATTTAGTGTGTTTTTTTTCCGAGTTACTATGGATCACTTTGCTCTCTTCACTGTGATGTATCGAGGACTGAATTACGAGAGTCTCATACTCAGAGGGATCTTTCAGGGCTGGGGCTGTAGCTCAGTGGTTAGAGGATGGACTCTGGGTTTGAGCCTAAACATGAAAATAAACAAACATGAACAAAAGGACCTTAGAAATCTCTTTGTACAAATGCCCTCCTTTTACGGAGGCCTGGGAATGTTAGCTGGCTCACCCTACTTGAGCTTGTGTTTGGAAGGTTGCCATACCTTTCCTGAGGAAATTCTGTGTATCTTCCAGTTCTGCAGTCTGAAAGATGTATCTTTGGCTTTCTACTACCATATTTATTACCGTTTTGATTTCTCTTTATTTCTGCCTAGAAATTTAAACTATGTGTTCCCTATTTAGTTCCATTTCTCCAAAAACTCTGATGGTTGTCATAGGCAAAAAAAAAAAAAAAAAAAAGTTGGATGCAGTTTTCTTTGTATGGGGTCTTTTTTGTATCTTTATTTCCTTAATTTTGCTTCAGTCTTTCATTTTTGTCAAACTGATCTTTCCAGGTCAGTCTGCTTTCAGTTTTGGTGAGTAATATTTTAATGTAGAATATTTTCAGTTTTTGTATTTTTGTGATATGCATTTAAGTGGTTATTGAATGGTATTCCTACTCTCATTAGGTAATAGTCCATGGTAAGAAATGTAACATATTTTTTAAAAATAGTGTTCTAAGATCTTAAAAAAAATTGATGAGCATTTCCTATAAGCATGTAATCCTTAATAATAAGGATTACATATATACTAATTGAACATAAAATAAGCCAATATTGAACTTTTCAGCTTTGAATTATGTTATATCTAGGGCAAGGGTTTATTTCCCTTGGGGGATTACATTTCTGAAAATGTATAGAAAGTTTACGTGTTAGTATGATTTGCTAAATAGAGATTCATTTTCATAGGCAGCTTCTAAGAAAGGCCTCTAAATTGTCTCGTTTGTCCTATTTGGCAAGGTCTGTCCTTGGCAGCTTATTTATCGCCACATGGCTGGTGAGCATGCTGCGTGGGAGATGTGCCTGTGCGTGTGTGTGTGTGTGTGTGTGTGTGTGTGTGTGTGTGTAGTATGCCTAGATTCAGGCTAGAACCTCCATCTTTCAGTCTGTAAATGCTGACCTGACACTTAACAAGAAGAGGTGTTTCCTGTTTTCTTTTTCCTTATTGAGGAAGATGAGGAATGGAGGGTTACAGGACTTCTTAATTTCATCTATTTACTATTTTATAGAATTAAAAAATAAATCTATATCTAAAATTTTAATGTTTTATTTAAATTTGATTATTGAGGAGAGAGGGCTTTAATGTGGTAGCCAGGCTAATAGCAAACTCCTGGGCTCAAGAGAACTTGAGCCCAAGTTTTTCTGCCTCAGCCTCCCAAATGCTGGGGCTATAGTTGCCTGCTACTATGAATGACTTAAGCGTACTTTTTAGATGAAGCATAAAAGTTGCACGTATTCATGAGGCACTGTGAGTTGTTTTCATATGTGTACACACTGGATAAAATATTATTATTGTTATTACTTGTGGTGATAGAAATTGATCCTAGAACCTTGTGCATGTTAGGTAAGCATGCTCCCACTGAGCTACTTATCCCCACAGCCCTCTGTATGACATTTAAATCAGGTTGAATATATCTGTGCTTTTAAACATCATTTCTTTGTGGTGAAAACATTAAGATTCTTCTTTCTAGCTTTTTAAAGTATGTGGTACATTTTGGTTTCAGCAGTCCCCTCCTGGGTAGTAGTAGCACAGTGGAAGCCCTTCCTGCTCCTAACTGTAACTTAGGGCCTGTCCCTCCCTTCTCCTTCTATTTCCTATATTTTGATGAGACAAACTAGAAAATTGCCTACTGACTTGCTTCGTTTCCTTCACACAGACCCAGACACACCCAGTTCCACTGGGCCTGCAGTTCCAGAGGGAAGAGGAAAGGCCAGGAGCATAGGTGCCCAGGAAGACCCACCTGGGAGAATGGGGAATTTAGACAGGCTTTGAGAAATAGGACTTACAGTGAGGTACTCCGAAGGCACAGGAGGGTTGGATCTGGATTGGAGTTTATAATAAAATAAGAAATGGTGCCCTCCTGCCTCTCCTCTGTTGCTGCTTTCTGTCTAGTTGGAGACTTCTCTCAGGAGACAAGAGTTAAAAGACCTGACTTCTTATTAATGGTCCTTTAGTCATTGTATTTAATCACCCTGGTCCTTGCAACTACTCCCATTAAGGCTTTACTGCTTCATTATTAACAAGGAAGAGAGCATCTGGTTGAGTAGTTGTGGTTAAGGGAGGTTTAAATACCATGACTGTAATGAACACTAGATATGAGAATGAAGGATTACATTAAAGTCGTTAACTTATGAAATGTTCAGGAACTTAAAATTAAGTCAATGTCTATAGTTACTGATCAAGCATTTATGCATTATAGTAGTTTATATTGTGCTAATGAATAATTTAAACAACCTATTGAGTTGAATAAGTGAACCATTTGGATAGTGTAGTTAAAGCTAGCCATATTTATTAATATGGAAATCATGTTTTAAATTAGCAACTCTTCGCAGCAAGAACTGTTATGAGTCTTGAATTTTGAAAAAAGTCTGATTTCATTTTCTAAATGAATATAGATTTGAACTGGGCATAATAATTCCCATATACATTACTCATTTTGAAATTGTATAATAATTTAAGTTAGTGTTTGTAAGTCTATGTCTTATAACATTCCTAAATATTCTCTGAGCTGTACTATAATTTTTATTGTTACTATCTCATTCTTTGGCATTAACAGGAATAGTAAAAGTTTTGAAGTTTTAATTTTAATTTTTCCCACTGGTCAAAATTTGGTGATATAAAATGAAAAGATGTTTCCATAGTTGCTAGCATTCAAGGCTTTGTTCCTGAATATGGGCTTTAGTAGACTTTTGAATTAAATCCACATTCCTCCACCCAAGTCTAGTGATATAATCCAACAGTTCAAAGATAGGTATGCCATAAACAGCTATAGTTAAATAATCTAAAAAAAAAATTAAAACGTGGAAATACAATAAAAATAAGAATTGATCACTTTATAGTGGAATACTCCATAAACTATCTGCATTGGAAACGTGGTGAATTTAAAAACATCTGAGTTCCATAATTATAGAGTGTATAGTGTATTGAAGGCAGACACTTCTGTGTACATATGTAAGAATACAGGTTGATGTATTTTTTGCTGTTGCAGTTTGCATTAATCTACTTTTTAAATAGAAATAGTTTTGGAATAGAAATACATGGTATATATTCACATCAGCTAAATATTTTATCACTCAGAACAGAAATGTGCTCATAAAGATATTAATTCTGATTATCTTTGTGTCTTTGTCTAAAACAGAAATCACACTGATATAATCCAAATAAGAGAACAAAATATATACAAGGTATGGGAATGTAACTCAGTTCTTAATTCTTAATGTTCATTTAAATTTTTATGGTATACAGTCTTAGCGGTATAATGTGATGGGCTGAAATATTCCAGTGGTTTTATAATTTGGTGTCAGCACAATCTCTTGTATAACTTACCTGGTTATACAACCCTCCTGTATATGAGACTGTTGAATTCCTAGCCATTATGAAAAACACTAGCTGCAGATTACACTTTTTTTTTTTTTTTTTTTTAATGTATTTGGTACAGGGTTTCATCACACAGCTCAGATTTGCAGAGATCCTTCTATTTTCAGCCTCCCCAGCACTGGGATTACAGGTGTGCACCACCACACCTGGTCTCCGTGGCCACCTCAGCGTCCCTGTGGGTGGGACCAGTGTAGCATGTGGTGCTAGGGATCAAACCTCAGTCCCTGTGCTTGTATAAGCAGACAGTCCACTGAGCTATCTCACTAGCCCTCTTACACTGTTTTATAGTCCGATAATTCACTTTATTTTCTCGGTTACCTGGAAAGTTCCGTGTATAAATGGTGCTGGGCGAACCTCCTAGGGAAGCAAGGCTGTATTCACTGAGCAGTGAAAAGGGAGCGGTCCCATTTCTTAGCTTACTAACTTTTAAAAACAGGGTTGCTGGGGCCCGGTGGGATGGCTCAGTGGTCTAAAGCCCCTGGTTGGGGAAGCTTGGGCGGTTTGATCCCAGGCACCACATGCTGTGCCAGCCCTGCCCTCAGGGCGGGCTGAGCCGGCCATAAAAATAAGTGAATAAACAAACAAAGGTTCTGAAGCAAGAGTAAAAATAATAAATAAAATTAAAAAACAAAGAAACAAACTGAAACAAAAAAAAACAGGGTTGCTTATGCTTCTTTATTTCTTTAAGAATCTTAAACCCAAAACAAATTCGTGTTCTGTTTTTAGATGCTGATACACTTGTTACTGTAGAATTTTGTTCATACTATTGTTTTTTATTCTCCTCTCTACACCTTCCTCTTACAAAATAGGTAGTATATTTTTCTACATTGTATTTTGCGGTAAAGACAAGGGAAGCACCTGTGATTCCAGAAGAGTCACTGCTCACTCGCCATCCCTGAGTGTGGCCTGTGAAATTGAGGCCTAGGCCTGCAGGATGGTGGCCCCTTGGGAGCAGTGTCCAAGCCTCAGTGTGAGCCTGGCTGCAGGAGCTGCAGGACATAGCTCTGAGCAGCAGGAACTGAAGGGGCCCTGTCATAGCCTCGGCTTGCGAAGTGCGCCTGGATGCTTGTTGCTTTAGTGGTTTCATTATTATAATAACAAGACCAGGGCAAACGATCTCACATGTGGGCCTAGCTGCCTGCCCCGTGTGTTTTACTGGAAAATCACACAAATGGCTTTCTAGGATCATTTCATTCCTCAGAGGTTACGATAACACAACAGCCACAACACCATGGTTTAGAAGGGTTTCCTCTTGCCTAGCACTGCCCTCTGATTGCCTCTTTCGCACAATCCTCTCTTAAGGTGCTAACTACAGGTTCAGTATCTCTTATCCAAAATACTTGGGACCACAAGTGTTTTGGATTTTGGAGTCTTTGGAACCTTGGAATATTTCCATAGACATTAACCACCCCTAATTAAAAATCTGAAACTTTTTGGACATCCGCGTGATTTCCTGAAAGTTCTGGAACATGGAACATTTTGGAATTTGGATTAAGAATGCTTAGTTGGTGCTTACCTGTCTTACTGAGGGAAGAGGCTTCTGAGACGAACAGAGGTGACCAAGTCCCATGAGTGAGAGGAGCTGGAGCTGCATGTGAGAGGCATCTTACCACTCCTGGGCTGACTCTTGCTGAGGCTCCCTGCGGGTCTTCTGGAGTATGATCACGTATACTCACCCACAAAGAAAGGACAAACTACATCTAACTCATGGCTCCAAAAAGTAAGAAGAGTTGTTCTCTATCTTAAAAATAGAGATTAATTTGGAGATATTTGGCAGACAGTATGATTTCCTACTGAGAAATAAAAACTTAATTTGGGGCCAGGAGATAGCTCCATGGCACAAATGCCTGCCTGGCAAATGCAAGGTCATTAGTTTAAACCCTGGTCCTGCAAAAACAACAACAACAACAACAACAACAACAACAACAAACTTGGTTTGAATCATTTTTCCTCCTGTCCTTTGTAGAACTGAATGTTCCGCATTCCATTCCATACTTTGACCCATTTTATTAATAAAAAAATGCATACAATTTTTTTTTAAAGAAAATTTACTTAGTTAGCCAACTAAAACTGGCCCTTTTAAGCTAGGAATTGCCATGCCTGTGAGAAGGTTACTTATTATGCAGATGGAAGTACAGCTGTTAATGGTTTTAACACACTCTATTTCACTGGTCCTAATAGAACAGAGAGACAAGTATTCATGCTGTGGCTTAGCACAGGAGGGGTTACATTTTTGGGAAGATGGCCCCTCTCGAATCACCTGCAGAGGAAGTCTGCACATTGCCTAACTGTGCACCTCCATCCCTGCAGGCTTGATTTTCCTGGGCCAGCCGCACAGGGGAGTGGTCCAGCTGTGGATGGAGTAGCCAGTAGCTGTTCACTTTCTGCAGTGAATTCATTTTGGCCTTCTGAACCCAGCAGCAATTGTCTGAAGATTTCCCATCATTTTTGACCTTGCCTGATGTTTTCATTTCCCTCTTCTGTAGCAAGTTTGTCAGTAAGATGATAGTTTATTGAAAATCTGGGGCTAGGGTGTAGGTCCTTGGTGAAACACTTGTCTAGCAGAGAAGCCCTAGGATTGATTTCCCAGCATGAAAAATCAAGAACAGCAGTGCTACAAGATAAAATAATACAGCAACAGCAACCATCATATGCTCAGTGCTTTCAGCTCCAGGGAAGAATACTTATGCAGAAGAGCAGCCACTCAGTAGCCGAGGAGCATGGATGAGCTCTTAAGAAATAGACACAGAGAAGCTGACCTGGCACAGGCTGTGGACTTGTCACGTCTTCCTCTTTCTCCTCCCTTGTGCTTGCCTCGCTTACTCCACTGCTGGGGATGGATGGGTTCTACTAAACTGCTCTGTGAGCTCAATATGTTGTGTTCTCAGTTCTCCAGACATAAAATGGGCACCTGTTGTTGCTATGGCAATAGACGGTGTTTGTGTCTGTTGTCCAGGTCTGGATCACAGGAAGAAAAGAATGTCTAGTGCTGTTTTATGGATTACAGTCTCTTCTCAGGGTCTGTAGCACATGATTTCTGGGACCCTGCCCTCCAATGCCCAAATCTGCCCATGCTCAAGACCCTGGAATAAAATGGCATAGTATTTTCATGGAGCCCACATGCATCCTCCAGTAGATTTCACATCATCTTGAGATAACTTATAATACCCAGTGAAATGTAAATCTGTGGATATGCAGTTGGTATACTGCATTGGTATGGGAATGATGAGAAAAAAGTCTGCATATGTTTGGTACTAATGGAATTTTTAGTTTAGTTCCTTTCTTTTTTTTTTTTTTTTTTTTTTAATGGCCTGGCTCAGCCTGCCCTGGAGAGTGGAGCTGGCACAGCATGTGGTGCCAGGGATCCAACCATGGTCCCTGAAGTTGCCTAAGCTTTCCTAAGTAGGCACTTTAGACCACTGAACCATCTTGCTGTCCCATAGCCCAGTTATTTTCAACCTTTAGTCGGTTAAATCCATGAAGGTAGATTCTGTAGATGGAAGGTTTTTTTTTTTTTTTTTTTTAAATTCTATAAGGTACAGGGTGGCAAGGCCAAAATTAATATTTTTAAAAGTAACTTTAGTCTTTATTTTTTTTAAAAAGTACCATCTAGGAAAGCATTAATTTTAGAAGCTTTTGGGGGGAGTGACATTAAGAGCCAAAAGCCCAGCCAGTCTTGCGGCCTTATATGTACAGGACTCAGCTCCAGTGTCCGTGCTCCTATCCTGCTGGGATGCAAGACATTGTTAGCTTTAGTCCTTAGTAATGCAGCCACAGGAACTGTAGGTTGTGGGCTTAAGTGGGGTCTCACCTTTCATAGTGCTCAGGTGGAGGGAAAGGCAGTGAAAAGGACAGGGGACCTTTTTTTTGTTTGTTTGTTTTAGGATACAGAAGGATGTAGAGGTTTCTTCTTGAGGTTTGCATGTCTCAGTATGTGACTTTTTAAGTTGGGGACTCTTCCATCTAAATTCAAGGAAAGAAGATGGTGAGCATATTTGGTTTTATTTCTATACATCAAGAAAGACTCATGACAGAAAGCATTAGAGCTATCTCTCTCTGTCCATCTCTCTGGGCTGTGTCTGCAGATCCAATCAACTGAATTAAAATCTGCATCTGCATTGAACTTGTGCAATTTTCCTTGCCAGTAGTCCCTAAACAATATAGATAACAACTGTGTGTTTAGCATGTGTTAAATGTTGCAAGTCATTTAGAAGTGATTTAAAGTACATGACAGATTCTGTGCAAAACTTATGCCATCTTGCCCCTGAGCATCCTCAGGTTTTGTTGTAGGGCAGGGAGAAACTGATCCTTGAAGATACCAAGGTATGATTGCCTGGGCTCAAATGTGGACAGAGTTATCTTCCTCAGAATTCTCCCGGCTCTTCTTAGAGATGGCTGTGTTGAGAGTTTTGGGTTTGGAGTCATAAAGGGTAGGGGGCTCAGAAATCTGCATTTTTGAAAAATCATCTCAGAGTGAAGCTTGGAACACTGAAGGAACAGTGACCATGGCTACTTAAAGCGACAGAAAATGTCCTAAGTCATGTGTAGAACTACAGATGTCAGTTATGAATCAAGGATTTATACAAAATATACTTGAGCTGAGGCAGTGGTCTGAGCCTTTGGCTTCTGCAAAGTGCTCCCTCCCAGGATGGTCTTCATCTAATTGCAGCAGTAAAAATAGAAATGACCTTGTGTGTTAGTTGTCCTTTGAATATGATAATTGGCACAGGAAGACTTTCACTAGGAAATATTTCGAGCACTTTGTGTTTTTGTCATTATGTGTAAGAAATTGTAATGTTGTTAAATTGATTGAGTCAGGCAGTTTGTGCTAAATGCATTGATGCAGTTAAAATGGGTTTTAAAAAATCAGCATTTTCTCCTCAGGATTATCCTGGTCGAGCGTCCCTAAATGGGAAATCTGAACTCTGAAGTGTCCCCAAAATGCAAAATTGGTTTGAGCAACAACCTGACACTCCAAGTGAAAGACCACTCCACACCATGAAACATTTCATGAAAAATTATTGCCTATGTGATAGATGTATTTAAAATGTAAATGAATGTTTAGTCTTGGGCCCCATCTCAAGATATGTGCATGCAAATACTCTAAAGTCTGAAAAAAAGAGCCCAAACACTTTGGTCTCAAGCATTTTGGAGAAGAGTTACTCAGTTTAGATTAGGTAATGGTAGAATATTGCTTTTAGTGTAGAAAGTAGCTCATTTTGCAGCATATTTATTTGTCTGTTTGTTTGTTTGTTTTTCAACAGGACAAACTAACCCAAGAGTGTGTATTCAGAGAACAGTTTGAAGAAAACTGGTATAACACGTACTCATCAAATCTATATAAACACGTGGACACTGGAAGGCGGTACTATGTTGCATTAAACAAGGACGGAACTCCAAGAGAAGGAACCAGGACTAAACGGCACCAGAAATTCACACATTTTTTACCTAGACCAGTGGACCCAGACAAAGTACCTGAACTATATAAGGATATTCTAAGCCAAAGTTGACAAAGACAATTTCTTCACTTGAGCCCTTAACAAAGTAACCACTATAAATGGTTTCACACGGTGGGTTCTTAGTGATTAGCTGTGTCATCACCTTGGCCCCACTGTTGCCAAACTTTGTCGCATGCATAATGTATGATGGAAGCTTGGATGAGAACATGCTGATTTGTTCTGCACTTAGAGGCTGGTTCTCCTGGAGGGCTGCCTGGGCCATTGCTGGATTTCCTGTGGAAGAAGGGGAGAGAGGGACTGAGTGAGAGTGTGTGTGTGTGTGTGTGAGTGGATGAATGAAAGGGGATGCCTGAGAGAGACAAGTGAGCAGGACCGCAGCCTGATGCATGCTGGGAAATAGACACGCTTTTACATTTTTGATCAGTTGTACTTCATCCTGCATCAGCACAGCTGCCATCCTTCGACTCATCAAGACTTCCAGCTGGTGGCCTGTGCAAGGGTACACTGCATTTTCACAGGCATGGAGGGTACAGTCTCACTTAAAAGACCTTTTCAGTTAATTCTTACTGGTATCATCCCAGTGAACTTAAAGCAAAGACCTCTTAGAAAAGAAAAGAAAAGAAAAAAAAAAAAAAAAAAAAAAAAAAAAAAAAAAAAAAAAAAAAAAAAAAAAAAAAAAAA
>PVJA010007558.1:0-31352 GCA_004027025.1 Myocastor coypus | reverse complement strand
TCATGCAAGTAGGTATAATGGTGCATGGATAGGAGACATTCTAATGACCCTAATGTACTAAAGGCGACAATCTATTTTGTGCCCGTATCATTGTAAACTTATGCACATTGCTCATGACACTGAGTATTCGCTCTTCAGACTGCTTGTTTCATAGCTTATCCCAGAGGATTAAAGATAAACTGGGTCTCAACCTTTTATTCTGTGTCTGTAGTTTTCCTCTCTCCTAAGTGACTCCATCACTGTAACCTCGTGGTTGGGGAATATGAGGGGTGGTGTATGTCTTACTTGTTTAAATCTATTGCAGAAGATACCAAAGCAGAATATATTATGCTCCTTATTTTAGGCCACCTCTAGCACTAAGGTCAACCATTGTACTGATCTCAAAAAGAAACAACGAAAGAGCTTATCTAGCACAGACTTTTAAAAGAATGAGTCAAAACAGGATCATTTTTTAAATCTTTTTATCTGTGTACTTGGCTATCCAGTATGAAATTATATACCGTGGGGGTGATTGTAACATCTTTCATAGAGAATTGTTTTCAGTGTGAACTCTCATGACGACATGGTGACAACACCCTTCAAGTAAAACTTGCAACCTGAAACCAATAAATCTTCATCAATAATGACAAAGGGGTGGGGATATTATAGTCATTGACTGTATTTAGTTTTCTAAATGGTCTTCATGAGCACTAAAATTTTTTTAGAGGGGAGGTTGCTGTGTAGAATATCTTTATAAGGCTTTTATAACATTTTATGCTGTAAAGCATAAGAATATGTTTCTTTGTTAGCAATAATTTTAGAACTTGCCTTTGGGCAAGGGTGACCATTTCTTACTATATACTAAGATGAAAAGAACCAAATTCTTAAAGCAATATTTAAGAAAAAAGGAATTTCCAGCTAATTCTTATGTACAACATTTTTTAGTCAGCTACATTGAGAAATTGAAAATGACAGTTAAGAAATGTGTGGGGCTTTATGTAACTAATTTATAATTAATATTCTGACTTTGTTTCACTTGGATGCACATTCTCTAGGAAAAGTAAAGACACATCACTGGCAAGTCAATGCCATTAGGAAGGGGGAGCGCATCTGGGACTGTCGTGAGCACGCACACGTAGCCTACTATTGGCCAAGCTGGAGCACACCGCAGTGCTGCCCTCCTGCTGATGTGCACGAAGGGAGAACTGAGGCTGGTGCTTACAGCTGAGAAATCTCACGGAGAGGGGGCAGAAGCGCTGTACGCTATCTGATTTATCATAAAGATCAGAATAACCTCTTTATTTATGTTCTTGGGATTTATCCCCCTTTTACTCCCTAAAAGCAAACTGCATTTAATTCTTAGTAGTATTTATTGTTTAACATGCTGCCACTAAAATGTGCATATATTGAGGCATTAGCTTTTCCAAAAGGCATTACTTTTTTTTTTTTTTTTTTTTTTTTTTTTTTGCTGAAAAAGATTAAACATTTAATCAGCGGGAAGAATCAAATTTCTGGGGTGTTGCAGGTACCATCTTTAGCCCTGAAGAAATTGATTTTAGAAGTCAGCCAAAAGTAATATTAAAGTAGTATGAGAATGCAGTTAATCTGCCTAAAAGAAAAAAGAATTGTGAAAAAGAAAAGTATCTCTCTGCATTCCTAGCACATGCTACTTTAATGTCTACTTTTGGAGTTATTTTGTTCTGGTATCTTTTTTTTTTTTTAAGGAAAGAAAATGTTATATGCTTTTGGCAATTGGTACAATAAATTGTAATGGTCTGTAAATAAATAAATATTGACTTATGCAATTTATGTGAGTAAGTATTCTGGGAGAGTGTGTCGGTGGTGGCCACACCCCTGCCAGGTGGAAGAGCCATCCTCAGCTCTGTTTAGCTCCCCTTTGATGGCAGCCCTGGCCACTGTGGGATGGAGGGGTTCCAGTTGCACATACAGATGCTTGAATAGCTAAACCACTACCTTCTTCATGCCAACACTTTGCCATGGCTCAAAGATTTACCTGGCCTGGACTGAATCACTTTCCCATCTGTCATGCAAATGTTCCCAAGCACAATTGCAGGACATGCCAGGTCAGTGTTGGGGAACCTGCCTGGCCAGGTCTTGTTTTATAGATACAAGAATGGCATTGGTGGATGGCATTATCATTTGAGTTCATCTCATTAACATCACAGCATTATGTTATTTGTCTGATATATGTAATTGTATGTAAACACATACAAGATTATATAATTTGTATAAATACATAATTACAGACTTTTGAAAACTGGTATTTTTTACTGGATATATATGTTGGAGCTGCTCCAGATTCTGTGCCTCTATGAACAAATAGAACGTTAAAACACATTCTCCTTACTCATATAACTGTGCATGTGTATCAAGGGGTTGGGGGTGGTGGTGGTGGAAGGGAGGAACAGATGTGTCTTCTATAAGCCTCTGAAGCAGCAAGCAATGTGGGATGAAGATTTAGGAACTAACTGTGGCAAGTGAGGGGCAGCATGTGCACAGCCATCCATAGGTGGGTGCACTGACAAAAGCATCTTGTTTGAGGTCAGATTCTATTTGCTGTATCTCTCGACCTTGGTAGGTGCCACTTTGAGACTCACTCTGCCTGGCCACTTGCACAAAAGAGCAACAGAATGGTAGGGGCTGGGCTATATTCCAGACGGATTTAGGATGTATCAGCACCACTCAGGTGTATATGTACATTGTGATCTGCACGCTAATAGAATATCGACAGGGTATTCTGGGGGTAAGCTGGCATGGTTCGTAGTTTTAAATTGACATTTTATTTTCAAAAGTGTAATGAAGGGGATTTGTGACAATAAATTGTCCCTACTTTCTTTAAGACACATCCCAAAGTTCAGGGATTCTGGGTTGTTGGATAGACTGCTACTGAAAATGTGACTGGAAATGTGTGAAGAGTAGCTGTAAGGGTGAATTTTTATTTTGTATTTTTACTGGTAGTGTGCCTCTATAGTGGCTCATAGGTCTGTAGGAAAAATTGTGCTATAATCTTTTCTTCACCAGGAAAGAGTGTGCAGAAATAATAAAGTACACTCTTCTATAATTTTCTTTGGAGAGAAAACAAGAATGCATGTTCTTAAATGTGTTCTCTTCTTGCTGTAGGAGAGTCAAGTTGCTCGATGGACATCTGGCTCTCAGGTCAGACAATTAGTCTGAGGCCTCTTTGCTATTTTGGCTAATAGAAAAGAAACTATCCTTACGATTCTCTTTGTTTTCCAACTCTATTGCAGCTTATCCTGGAGAACATCTAAACTTCAATTTTAATTGAAAAAAAAAAAAAAAACAAGCCATTGGGTTTACTGGATATCTGGAAAACCTTTGAAAAATTGTGCTTGGAGATATTCTCCACGTGCCTATCCTTTCTGTGATACCTGTAGTTTTGGTTATGATTCCAATTTATAAATGTGGATTTGGCCAGAAAAATTTGAAATCGGGTGCTAAGGAGTTAAATAAAGAAATTATACATTGAAAACCTCCAGAATGGAACAAGTGCTCTACCCTTACTCAGGGGAAGGGTGAATATTATTCATAATGCTTATGGTCCAGTTTGGAGAATTTAGTTTTAAAAATATACACACAGTTATTTTTTTTTTCTAGCCACTTTGTGGGATATTACAAACATTCTGTAATTTCAACCTGGCTGTTACCTCTAACTTCTAGTATCTGCATGTAGTGTTGTGAGATTTCTATTTCTTATGAATAATAAGAATTTTTTTTCCTAGTGCAAGAGGAGATACACTCCAAGTGTCTCGTTACTGTGCAGTTGGCTAAGTGTTTCTCTGTGTGTGTGTGTGTGTGTGTGTGTGTGCGTGTGTGTGTATGTGATATTTCCATTTCTTTCACTTTTTTGTGTATTGTATTTTAGGGAAGGGTCTACAGGGTCTCATTACTAGATCAGACTCATAGTGATCCACCTGTTTATCGCCTCCCAAGAGCTGGGATTACATGTGTGCACCTCCACAAGTCTCAGTTGCTGTCTCTGTGTGCCCTGGGGCCTGGACCAGATCAAACCCCTGGTCCCTGTACCTGATTGCAGGTGCTTTAATCTGCTGAGCTATTTTGCTGGCCCCCTATTTCACTTTCAATAATAAAATTTTTCTCTTACATGATTGAACATGTATTTTTCATTAAAATGAATGATCACAATTGAAGAAACAGTCACTTATCTTTCTGATGAAGGGACCAAGCTGCTGAATCTTAAGACCTCAACAAATGTTGCTTCAACAAAATAAGACCTTTTATTTTGATTATTCCTGGTGAGCAGCAATTTCTTTTGTCCATTTGCCAAACAGTCAAGACAGTTGTGTTGACATGGTGCCCCCTGCTTCCAGAGACTCTACCAGATGGATTCTCTTTCCTAGAGTAACAGCTGTGTAGCCTCTGCTCAAGTCAATCCATTGGGACTTCTCTATCGAGGCGGGCCAAGAAGTCCTGCTTTAGCTGCCAGGGCTTCGTTCTGCTAAATATGATATTCCTGAAACCTCATGGATATTCTTTGTGTCATTTCAAAATATTTCTGTAAGCAATGTTCTGAGCAGGTAATCTCTTCAGGTTTTACTTCTCTTGTGAAGTCTTTAACACAGTCCAAAAAAGCAGGTCTCTATAAGTTTATTGTGGGTATCCAGGAATTTCCTAAACTGTTTTATCTGATCAGATTCTGATATCCATGCAGCTATATTCTTTTGGTATATTTATGACGCACCTTTTGTGATGCATGAATTTCCTTAGTTCCTGAGAAGTAGTTCTCCAGCCTCTGCTCGGTGTTTCCAGGGAGGCCTGATTTCTTACTCAATCACTGGCTTTTACATCTGTACATGGCTGGGGGCTGTGGCTACCATTGGGAATGCAGGCTTGACTAGTGTTTTTTTCCCTAGTCTTATCCTACATATTTTTCTTTTTCTTACTTCTCTTTATTTAACTCTGTTATGTGGATCTGGCATTGGTGATGATGGAGGAGACCGGTGCAGTCACTGGGCAACCACTTACTGTAAGCAAGTAGATGGCATGAAATGTGTCATTGTGATATGTATAGGAATAAGGGAGGTGCACCACTGCAGAACATGAGTTACATATCATCCAGATGTTGTAAGCGAAGGGTGGTAAGATGAAGAGGTAAAGAATGAGCAACAGTTATAGGAAAGGGAGCTATCTATTCTGGTGTTCTAAATGTGTCCAGCAAGATCTTTACCCTTTGAGAATTTGGGTTCATTATGTTTTGTACTTATATTTGCTATGAAACTGTGGCTTAGCCAGAAATGTAAAATAAGTGCTGGAGAATTGGCCAGCTGTGGTCTTATGTGATTTCTACAACTCATGGAGGGGTATTGGTTCATGAATATGGTTGGAACTGCAGTCTGAGCCAGACTAGCTCTGCTGTGCTGGACTTGCCTGGGTCCTCATTTAGAATGCTCATTTCTTACCCTTGGTTTCTACCCAGAAGGTGACTCTGCTAACTTCAGTTGATATTTCTCATTCTAATTTTTCCCTCACAGTTGCCTCATGACACAGAACCTTTCCCAAAATAATAATGACAGCAGGAAAACAAAAGATGTGAAAATATAGCATAATCTTTATATTCTTTGTTCTTTAAATAGATATGTAGTGAGCAACTGCTGTATGACAGGAAACAGTGCTGGGGATATAGCACACATGCGCGCATGCACAGTGAGACAGATAATATTCTGACCTTGTTATTTAAATGGCAAACTGGATTTTATCTTAATAATTGTACAGACTCATGATACCTATTGAGAACATGTTTGGATAGGATACTAAGATGATAAGGCAGTTAGTACAAGTGCTGATTTTCCATGAACTTCCCAGTCATTCAAATGTATGTTTAATTTACTGTACCCTAGAAGAACTCAGAAGCAGCTCCACGCACAATTTATGTTATTTCAAGTAGGATACTTTTCTGTGGTACTATAGAATGAACTCCAGGCCTTCATAGTGACCTATACCAAGCCCTTTACTTTTTATTTTGTCTGGGTAAGGTTTCTATGTTTCTGAGTAGGGCTCAGATTCCCTACCTCAGCATCCCTGTGACTCTTAAGAATGTGTCCCCAAGCGCTTCATGGATGGTATTTTAAAAGGCTGTCCTTAAATTTAGTGATGGAGATTTTTCTAGTAGCTGGACTTCTTCCTGGCAGTTAGCAAATCATTTTTGAAATCAACACAATGGAGGCCCCCATGTTCCTCATTCTCTCCAGCTAGGGAAAACACAAAGGAAAAAGGTCTGGAATTTCAAATGATCATCAAATATAGATTTGTGATGTCCTTACTGTGAGACTCATTGGAGTAATCACCCCTTGGGCTAAACACTGATGAGGTGTTATCCATACCTCATGTTATTGCAGTATACGTGGGCATATAACCAAAGCCTTACCACTGGAGAAATTAAATGATATATCTTGGTTAGAGAGACAAAACTTTTGTTTTGTTTGTCTTCACCAGAGTCATGAATTGGTAGCTAATTACCTTTAAGTTCCTTGTGGCTTACTTTGATTTTCTATTCTAGGTATATGGGTACTATGAATTCTGGCCCTCTTGGATTCCCCAGCCCTAACTTACATTGAAAGAGATGGCTGTTAGATTCCTGTTAAATAACTATTATAGAACAAGTAGAATTGACAGAATGTAATAGGTGGTCTTTATAATTTCCCCAGAAGAATTTTATGCCCTTCAATTTGGCCTAGGAAATGAGAGCTAATTTAATGAGGAGTTTTTTTTTTTTTTTTTTTTTTCTTTCATAAAAAGGCATGTTGGCAAGAAAAGAAACTCATTTTCCATGGTTGGCCGTGGTAGGGTAAAGATGAGAAACTAAATATTTCCACCATGCTGCCACAAAACCAGCATCTAAAATACCATTTAAAGATAGATGAGAGTTACAGATGACTCTTGGGTAAGTGCACACCGTTAGAAGTCTGACTACTTCTTCTGATGATCTACTTCAAATAATCAACTTTTGTGGCAATTCTTGTACATCTATAAATGCTTCTTGCTTCTTAGAATATTTCTTATGCAAGTGGACTGTACTCTAGTCTCATTTCAGAGTCCTTCTTTTGTTCCAGGTATTCAATACTTATCCTGTTAAACTACACATTGCTGAGTAAGTTATGTTGTCATGCTTCCTGTTAAAGTACATCCTGATAATACAGTCTTATCTATTGTGACATACTGCGCTCCAGATCCATGAACCCCTAACCTGTTCTGCATTCTGGGTGGTTGTAAATGGGCTTCAAATGTATAAAATTACCTCTTACATTAATTGTTTTATGTCCTAATAAGCTAGCTTGGGGTGGTATAATTTTTTTTCAAGTATCAGAAGTTTAGATTTTGGAAAATTAAAAATATAAGACAAATAGCAATTATTATTCTTGCAGCTTGAATAATAGATTTATGTTTTTGCAGTCAATTTGATAGCTTTTAAACAAACTTGAAAATTGGCTAATAACCCAATTTAGTATTTAAGTAAGCCTATACTATTCTAACATATGTATAATATCCAATGTATGGCTTAGACTGTCACCAAAATTCAAGGAAGAGAACTTTTTATTAAAACTCATTAGTTAATTGAGCAAGAAAATTTTGATATATATACTATATCCCAGTATGAAGTTCAAGTAATTATTAAAATCTATTTACATATAAAATTGAATATATTGATCTATTTGGCCCATGCCTGCTTCTTCAGGAAACATTATGAACTGTCATAAGCTTTCTTTTTTGTATCCTTAATGAAAAATACGAATTCTTCCTAGGAAAAGAGCTGGCATGTGGTTTGTGTAGAGTACTATCGCTTTAATGATGGACTCTTGTCACTTGGAAATCTTTTCAGTTACTATTCAACCAAGTGCTTAAAATTATTCTCAAAGGAATTCTTTCTTCATTTGACTTTGAATTGAAACTGTCTCTGAAAAATAAACCATATATGAAGCCAATATGAAGTGATTTACCTTTTTGGCAGGCTTTGTAACGATTGGTTGTATATTCTTTGTTCAGAACAGCAGTTAAGTTTCAAAATTCCTGTTTGTTTTTATCTTAGAAAGGTAACAACTTGTTATGCAGCTATCTTATTTGGGAACCACACCCAGTGGCTCTGAGCACATTCAAAGACATATATGAAGCAATGTATGACAAGTGTATGAACACCTTATAAATACATTTGATTAGTTACTGCTCTCTGGAAAGGGCCTTTGTACTGATTAGTATACAAATATAATGGAAACCATGTGAGGACAGGGAAAGGAACACCATCTAGGAAAGCGCCTGTTTAGAGAATCTCAAGATTTACAGGGCAGTGGGTGGAGTGCATAAAAGGGTCTTGTCTCTGTTGTGGAAAACAATCATAGGCTAAGCATGGCTTTAGTCTTACCTAAGATATTTTAAAAACAAAACTAGAAATGAACAAATTACTTTTGAGTTATTTGACCTCATTGTAAAACAAAACTTTGCAATATTTATAGCAATAAAAATATACTCAGCACCCAGGAAGTACACACAGATACACAATGTCTGGCATTCACTAGGTGTACCAAGAGGCAGAGAAATACAACACATAACAAGGAGAAAAAAAAACCCAAGAATGTGAAGTAGAGCTACACCGATGTTAAAATGAGTAGGAATATTATAACTACGTCTCACAGCTTTAAAAAGTTATGAAAGTTAAAAGGAAGGTTCAAATTGAACTTCCAGATATGAAAACTCAGTGTGAGACAATTATATATTTCAAAAGAAAGCATGAATGCTCTCAAAATTATAGTGATTCAGATGGTCTATAATGATTTATGTGTTTATTTTTGGTACTGGGGATCAAACTCAAGACCTTATACTTGCCAGGAAGGCACTCATGCCACTGAACTATTCTCTGGCCCCCAGACTGTCTATAATGAAAGAGAAGAAAGAAATGTAAAAATTTAAATAAAGCATTAGCAAGCTTTGACTTAACTAAAAGCAGTTTAATATATGCGTGATTGGATACTGGAGTCCCCCAAAAGTGGTGGGGTCAGGAGGAGCAAAAATACTTGAATGCTGGTCATGAACACTCAAGTTTAGTAAAACTTTGAACATGTAGGTGCAGGTTACTCAATGAACCTCAAAGATAAGGAACATTTAAGAAATTATGCTGTAGCACAAAATAATCAAATTGCTAACAAACAGCTGTAAGAGGTAAATTTTAAAAGCATCCAGTTTAATAAGCACATATTACATCCAAAGGAAAAAAAAATGAAGGATGACAGCAGACTCCTAATGGGCACCATATAAGGAGTAAAGCAGTGGAGGAACATGTCCAAAGTGCTGAAAGAGCAAAACAGTCAAGTTAGAATTGTATACTTAGTAAAACGATACAATACAGTGGTACCTTAGTACATGAATGCCTTTGTTTGTGAACGATCGGGTTTGCAAACAGAAGTATTTGGCAAAATTTTGTTTTTGTGAACTCTGCATCAGGTGGAAAACATGACTGTAGCCATCTTTCCCACATGAGCATGAGTGTGGCTGTCTTAGTTATTTTTCTCTTGTTGCTGGGACAAATAACCAACACCCAGCATGAAGGAAGGAAAGGTTTATTTAGCTCACAGCTACTGGAGGTTTTAGTCCATACTCAGCTGGCTCCAAGGCAGAAAGGCATGTGGCAGAGAGCAGCAGGTCATGGCGGTGGAACAGTGGCAATACGGTGACAGAGGCAACTGAAAAACCAGGAGAGCAGAGAGCAACAGTGAGAGTCTGTCTCTCTTTATATTATATTCAGGCTCTCTGCCTTAGCCTATCCACCCTAGGCCACACCCATAATCCCAGCCATTATCAGACCGATAACCCCATCCGTACTAAAACACATAATCGCAGTGAATGAAGAGTCAAGTAATCCTAGCAGTATTAGGATCCATAGTCCCATCAGTACTAAAACATATAATCCTAGTGGATCATGAGTCAAGTCACAGCTCTAGAAGTCCCTGCCCTGTGATTGCATGAGGCTTTGGGGGGACAACTAGACATAAACCATAACAGTGGTCATGTTTTCCAGAACAATAGAATGCATTAAGTTTGTTACCAAGGTACCACTATATTTCAAGAGCACAGGTCAAGAGTTTTTCTGACATAAAACCTGTATTTACTATTAGCTGATCTATGGCCTTAGTTACTTTTCTCATTGCTGAGAAAAAGTACCTCCAACCCTGAAGTTAAAGGGGGAAAAATTTATTTAGTTCACAGTTTGTAGAGGTTTCAGATTGTAATTGGCTGGCTTCAAGGCAGGGTGACACATGGCCAATGGGCAACAACAGTTCTTAGAGGTGGAAAACAGCAAGGCAACAAGGACAAAAAAGAGGAAAACAAGACTGCCCCTTTTATCTTATTCCCATTACTGGGATTAGGACAGTGCCAGTCCAATCAGTGGACTAATCCAGCAATCACCCATCCTTAATCCCAGCACCCTTAATCCCAGCACTGAACCTTGAATCAGTCACAAACTCTAGATTCAGCTATCTATAAAACAGTCCTATCCAAAAGTGTATAAGGCTTTGTGGGGGGAGGACAGCAGCATCCTCTAGATACAAACATTAACATACACAATTCAAAAATGTTAAGTTGCATATGGTAATTGTTAATGTTAGAAGTGTCAAAATCCTAAAATCCTTCAGGCAGTAGGACAAGATAGCTGATGTGAATCTATACAAACGGATGAAATGTTAAGATTTTTATGTTAATTCAGTTACTTAAATTTTTTAGTTACTTTAAATTGATAATTGACTAAACAAAAATAACAATGCAGTATATGATTTTATATATATATATATATAATAGTAAAAAGTATATATAGCTCAAACTTCAGAACAGAAAAAAGGAGCATATTATTTTGAGATGTTCACATTATATGTTGAGTAGTAGAATATAGTTAAGATAAAAGTATATAGTAGTAACCCTCAATCATTAAAATCATAAAATATCATAACAAGGGCCAGTGAGATAACTCAATGGATTAAGTGCCTGCTTTGGCAAGCACATGGACCAGGGTTTGATCCTTGGTCCCGCATGCCACACCAGCCTTGCTTGTGGGGTGCACTGAGCCAGTGACCAAGTCCAGGCGTGGTGGCACATGCCTGTTGAAAAGAGGAGGATTGCCACAAGTCTGATCTGTGTAGTGAGACCCTGTACAAAATATACAAATGAAAAAAAGTCACAAAAATCATAACATGATATATTAATCTATTTATACTAATAATCACATTAAGTGTAAATGGCCTGAAAATTCCAAGTCAGAGAAAAGCAATCTGATTTATGCTACCTACAAAAAATATCCTTAAAAAATATGGGCACTGATATATTAAAAAGGATGAAAGAAATATATATCTTTCTTTTATTATTATTTTTTTTCTTGTTTCAGAAGTTTTGTTTGTTTATTTATTTATTTTTATGGCTGGCTCAGCCTGCCCTGAGCGCAGGGCTGGCGCAGCATGCGGTGCTGGGGATCAACCGGGGTGCCTGCAGCTGCCTAAGCTTTCCTAAGCAAGTGCTTTAGACCACTAAGCCATCCTGCCGGGCCCCAAGAAATATATATCTTGGTAATACTAGTTAGTGTGTGGCTATATTAATATCAAGCAGCCTTCATTTAACAACGAAGAATATTGGCTGATGCTATGGTTTAAATATAAGATATTCTCCAAGACACATATTATGAGTCTGATCTTAAATGAGGCAGTGTTCAGAGAAAGTTGTCTAGAAAGTTGTCTAGATTAGGGAGATGTTAACCTCATCATGCATTGATTTATTGCTGAGTTCATAGCTGAGTGTGTTGTTAAGAGGTGGGCTTGTAGTAGGTGGAGATAGGTCACTGTGGGCATGCTTTGAAAGGCATATGTCTTCTATGTATATTCCACTGTCTTCCCTTGGTTGCCATGAGGGAGCACTTTCTTCCACCAGGCTCCTCTACAATGATGTTTATGCTTTAGAGCCACTAACCATGGACTGAATCCTTGAAACCATAAGCTGAAAAAAAATCCTTCTTCCTTTAAGTTGTATATGTTGAGATTTTGTCCCAGTGACAAAAAAAAAAAAAAAAAAACCAAAACAAAACAAACAGACAAACAAACAAACAAACAAAAAAACAACAAAACAAAACAAAACTGACTAATACACCTAGAATAAGGGTAACTTAGAATGATAGATGATGATAAATAGCTATGTTCAAGAGAACATAATCCAAAGTGTTTGTGTACTTAATAAACAGAGTTTTAACACACATGAAAGTGGAATGTGATAGAAACATTCACAAGTGTAATTTAAGATTTTAATAATTTTCTTTCAATAATCATTAGAACAAGTAGACAGCAACTATTTGTTGTAGAATATTTATACAACATTTTTAACCAGTGTGACCTAATTGACATTTATAGAATAACTGACCCCACAATAACAGAATATGTATTTTTCTCAAGTGCACAAGGGACATTTACCAAGATATAAGCCATAAAGCAAGTCTCAGCAATCAAGTCATAGAAGCATGTTCTCTGATAATCAAAAACTAGTAAAGAGGTGTGTGAGTAATTTCCAAAAACTGGAAACTGAATAGCATATTCTAACCCATAGCTTAAAGAAGAAAACAATTGAAGTTACAAAGTAGAGCAGAATAAAATTAAAGTGCTATGCAAGAAATTCTGTAACACTTAGGTAATACTTATGGGGAAATTGATAGCACTAAATTTATTTCTGTATTAGAAAAGAAGAAAATTCTTAAATCAATAATTCCAATTTCATCTTAGAAATTACGTTAAAAAACTGAAATAAGCAGAATCAAAGATATAAGCAGAAATCAAAGAAATAGAAAACAGAGTAACAATCTGAGAAAATAAGAAAGAAGCTACATATTATAAATATAAAAAGTAGAGGTAACATTGTTATAGATTCTACAAATGTTAATTTTAAGGGACTATTAACAATTGATGTTAATGTTTCATGTTGGATAAATTTAACGATTTAGATAAATGTGCAACTTTCTTGAAAGATATGAACTACCAATAGCAAAGCTCACTCAACCACCACCATCCCCACCCCCACCCCCACCACCACCCCTACCACTACAGCAACAAACAGAAGCCAGATATTATAAGTAGCTTTATTTTTTTCCAAAGAATTGAGTTTTTTTTTTTTTTTCAGTGTTTGGGATTGGATCCAGGGTCTTATACTTTGCAGGCAAGTGCTCTACTACTGAGCTATGCCACTAGCACAAAGGAATTGAATTATTAGTTAAAAACCTTTACTACATAATTCTAAGCCTAGAAAGTACCACTGGTAAATTATGCCAAAATTTAAGAGGAAACTTTCTATTTTAAGGTAAGCTACGAATATTGAAGATAAAAAACTGCTTTCTTTACTTATATAGTATGGTTTGTTTTTGAGACAGGGTCTTGCTATGAAGCTCAGGTGGGTCTTGAGCTCACTCTCTAGCCCTGGCTGACCTTGATCTGGATTACAGTGTGTGAACCCCCATAAGAAAGAACTACTTTAAAACTTACTTTAGAAATTAAACCATAGAAAGACATTATAAGAAAAAATTATAAGGGCTGGCGAGATAGCTCAGTGGACTAAGCACCTGCTTTGGCAAGTGCAGGCACCAGGGTTTGGTCCCTGGTCCTGCATGCCACACCAGCCTTGCTGCAAGGGTGCGCTGAGCTGGAAACCAAATCTGGCTGTGGTGGTGCATGCCTATAATCCCAGTGCTGGGGAGGCTGAAAGCAGGAGGATGACTATGAGTCTGAGCTGGGGAGTGAGATCCTATACAAAATACATAAAAAATATAGGCTGTTGTTTATAAACCTGAGTGTAAAAATTCTAACCTTAATTCCAGCCAATTGAGTCTAAAAAAGTTACTATTTCTGAGTGGGGATTATCCCAAGAAGGCAAGGCTGACATAAAAGTTAGCCAGTATAACTCACTACTACCAAATACATAAACAACATATGATCACCTCAATAAACCTACAGAAATGACAAAATGCAAATCATTCCTGGTAAACTCTTAACAAATTAGGAATAGAAAGATATATCCTCAACTTTGCTATCAGGTATATGAGTAACCTACAGTCAACATCATACTTATGAAGGGATGAATACATTAGTTTAAAACTCAGGAAAAAGGCAAGAATGCCCACTTCCCAAATACATACTCTTGTCTAATGCAATAAGGCCAGAGAAAACAGTAAGGGTATCTGCATAAGATAATAAGAAGAGAAACACTATGGGAACTGATACCATGGTCATTTATGTAGAAAACTTAATCAAATCTACAGAAATACTTGAAGAGTGAGTTAAACAAATGTCAGAGTTTGGGGTTTTATGCAAGGGCAACAGTATAATACAGGACACATTTTATAATGAATCACCCAAAAATCTTATACAAAGAAAACAGGAAATCTATTTATACAGTAAACATCAAAGAATTCAGCTGAGGGCATGGATCCTAAAATCCTGTATGAGTCCAGCTGAAAACCTAGAGCTCATCACAATGACTCCCACAAGTCTAATTGGAGGTCCAGATCCTATGACAATGTGTCATGCAGACCTGCTTCACAGATTTGCACTGGGAAGGCCCCAAAGTCAGTGATGACATAGAAAGTCTATGCCAGTGAGATGAAGGATCTGTGCTAGCAGGCTGAAGGATCTACACTGGAGCTAAGAAGCAATGCTCAAATTAAGTACCAGAGCTCCTCAGAAAAGTATCACAACCATCCTCAGCAAAAGTGAGGTTCCAAGCGCCTCCGATGATGAAGAAAGTCAACTTGACAAGCTTTTCCAGGAGACTGAGTTGTGCACCATTTCTTCTTCTGGAGCCAGGAAACAGTATTCAAAGTGAGGACCAGAGCTTTCCTAAAATGAACTACAGCCATCCTCAGAGACAAGGAGGTCCTGATCTCCTCCTCTGATGAGAACAGACAACTTTATGAGGAGCCAGCAGGACCAGGTTACCCAGCAGACTAGCCCAAGAGAACCAGCTTCTAACAGCTCCCCAACAGCTTCTCCAAGTAGCTTCCTAGATTCTGTAACAGCCTTTCTTCTCCTTTAGTTTTGCCTCTTATGCTGCCGGCAACAATCCTAAGGTGGGTCTTCCCACATCCAGTACCATGATAGTTGAGGTCATCCAGGTGTAGCAAGTTGACCACCAGTTGGCAATCCACCACGAAGTTGCTGAATACCAAAGCAACTTTGTATTTCCACCTTTCATTAGTAAAGAGTCAGATGCGGATGTGGAAAATTCTTTGATAGGATAAAACATAAAATATTTAGAAATAAAAATGACAAAAGACGTTTAAGACTAGTACATTACAAGTATCCTGTTCTTGTGTTGTTGTTAATTTCCTCCAAACTGATATATAGATACCAGGCAATCCCAGTCAATATCTCATAGACATTTTATTTTATTTTAAAGAGTAAAAAAAAAAAAAAAGTAGGAACAGATAAAAACAGTAACAACAGTAATATGATACAGCTTCAAAATGAAAACAAAAATTTAACAATGGTTTTTATATTGCATGTTTTCATCATCAAATCTGTTGTTCAAGTTGGGTGTGATCATGCATGCCTGTAATCGCAGCACTTGGGAGGCTGAGGCAAGAGGATCCATGTGAATTCGAGACCAGCTTGGGCTACAAAAGTGAGCTCAAGGCCAGCCTGAACTGCACAGTGAGACTCTGTCTCAAAAAGACAAAAATTTGTTGTTCAGATTAACAGATAAAGATATACAAAATTGGTAAAATAACTAAACACTAATGCTTACTTTCAATAAACTTTATTTTTTTTCTTTCCCTTTTACTTTATTTTTAACAATTATTTTAAATAGAGAATATTAATTGATAAGACATTGGAAATAGTACACATTTAGAAGAACAAGAGGAAAAGTATTCAACCATGGAAAAGAGAAAAAGAAAGGTATTCAGACATGGTTTTTATGTTGCACTTTGCTGTTCTCCACATAGTTGCGCAGACTATAGAAAATAACATAAAGAGTTAGTCATTGTGAAAATTTTATTTTATTTTATTTTTTAATCATTTTTTTGTTTATTTTTATGGCTGGCTCAGCCTGCCCTGAGGGCAGGGCTGGTGCAGCATGTGGTGCCGGGGATTGAACCGCGGTCCCTGCAGCTGCCCAAGCTTTCCTAAGCGGGCGCTTTAGACCACTGAGCCATCCTGCCAGGCCCATTGTGAAAATTTTAAACATTAATTGCTACTTTAAAAAAACTGATGGAAATGAGTACTACAATAATCTCAGCTATCCCAACTCTATACTTGCATGATTTGTCCCTGTTTCTTTTTTTCCAAGCTCTTTTCCCTTTCCTTCATCTTTATTGTTTATTGCTTATGTTCAGTTTGTTTCCATTTTGCTATATTGATTATTCCCTTCAGATTTTATTTATTCTTTTAGGTTCTCACACTAGGGAGACAATGCAATATTTGCATATGTGCATCTGATATAGTTCACTTATGAGTATAGCCTCTTGTTGCATGCATTTACCTATTGTCTCAGTTACTCTTCTGTCATTGCTAGGACAAATACCAGATACCCAAAATGAAGGAAGGAAAGGTTTATTTAGCTCGCAGTTACTGGGAGTTTCATTCCATACTTGGCTGACTCAAGGGCAGTCTGGCACAAGGCAGAGGGCAGCAGTTCATGGTGTCAGAAGACAGCAAAACAGTAAGAGCAAAAGGGAGGAGTAGCAGCCATACTGGCTACAGATAGGAAGTCTATCTCCCTTAAATTGCATTCAGGCTATCTGCCCCAGGCTAGGTATAGTAATCGCACCCATACTCCCAGCAGCATTTACACCCATAATCCCAGTGGATCATGAATGAATCATAAAGTCTAGAAGTCTGCCCCATGACTGGATGAAGCTTTAGGGCAGCGGTTCTCAACTTGTGGGTTGTGAGCCCAGCAGGAGTTGAACGACCAAAACACAGGGGTCACCTAAAGCCATTGGAAAATACATATTTAAACCCATGCTATGCCATGGTGAAATGTTATTTATTGGAATTAGTAATAAATATTTCTCAACATATCATTAAATATTGTTTTTGTGATTAATCACTCTGTTTAAATTATGTTTGATTTATAGCGATGAGAATACATAATGCATGTGAGGTATTTACATTCCAAATCATAACTGTAGCAAAATTACAGTTTTCAAGTAGCCACCAAAATTATTTTTTGGTTTGGGGTCACTGCAACATGAGGAACTATATTGCAGGGTCACAACATTAGAAAGGTTGAGAACCACTGCTTTAGGGGGACAACTAGGCACAATCCATAACATTCTGCCTGTGATTCCCCCAAAGACTCATGCACATTCTTTTGTGCAATAGGCATTTTAGTACATCGCTAAAAGTTGACAAAGTCCTAACATTACTGAATGTTAGGACTTTAGCATTAATAATTAAGTAATTTCAGCATTACTGAAAGTCCAAATCCCAAGTCTCCAAGACCTAAGGCAAACTCTTAGCTGTGAGCCCCTGTACAAATGAAAAGTTAAACACTTCCAACATTCAATAGTAAAAGATAAACATTACCATTACAAAAGGTATAAACAGCAGGGGAATTCAAAGCATTGGGACTAACGCAAGTCCAAAACCCAGCAGGGCAAATATTAAATCTTGTAGGTCCACATGGAACATTCAAAGTAACCTGTGACAAGTTGTGGGCTCCATGTGACTCTGCCCCTATGGCACTCTTGGTGGTAGCTCCTATTGTTTCTCTCTTATGCTGGCTTTGCTCCCTCTTTGCAGTTTCCCTTAGATGATCCACATCCTGAATTTTCCAAACTTCTTGGGTTTTTACTGAATAGGCTTCTCACAGCTTTATACACTGCCCTTCCAGCAACACACTGCCTGGTCTCCCAAGCCTTCTGAAATTGAGATGGAAGCCTTCTAAACCTCAGAACTCCTGGATTCTGCAAATGCCTAAAACCAGCTGGAGGAGTAGGCAGGCTTCCTTTTATCTTGGCTATAGAGGGCAAGTGCCTGGATTGCTGAGCACTCTGACCTTGATTCTGAGGAATAAATTCTCCATGCTGTGCCATTGTGGAACCTGGTGTGGAGGCCGCCTCCATTCTGGAACATGGGACTCTGCAGCTTTCTCATCAAGGTGAAATCCCTCACTCTGGCAATTCTGAGGCTGAAAAGGGTGAAGATGTGCCTCCTGTGAAGCCCTTAGGCCATCTTTTCCATTCTCTAGTTTTTTCTTGATCATGTAGATCCTCTTAGTTCTATCTTTGCATTCCACAGATTTATTGGAGTTTGTTTTCTGGCCAAACTCACAACATTTTAAATCAGGCCACTAGGCTCTTTGCTCTTGAATCTCAACATAAATCTGGCCAAAAGTCCTCAATAACACCCATGCTACTGCCTCAATATTCAACTGGTTTGACAAAGCTTTTGCCATATTAATCAGTCTGCCATGCTTAAACTTAGTCTCAGGCAAAGTCTTTGGACATGAGCAAAATGCAAACTTTCTGCCAAGCCAAAATACAAATCATCCAGAGTTCAACAACCAATGCAATCTTTTTTCCCAATAGAAACCTCTCTAGCCTAGTCTTTAAGGCAGCACTTCTGTTAGCCTTCTGGTCTTCTAAGCTCTGACCAGAATCTGCCATATAGAACAGCCAAAGATATTCTAGCATTTCACTTACAAGCAATATCTCCAAATCTTTCCTATCTCTTCCTATAAAAGTCAGTTCCCAAAGCTCATAATTCACATGGATAGGTTTAGCCACAGCAATGACCCCACTTCTCTGGTGCCAAATTCTGTCTCAGTTACTCTTTTCTCGTTGATGGGACAAATACCCAACACTCAAAATGAAGGCAGGAAAGATTTATTTAGACAACAGCTACTGGAGATTTCAGTCCTTACTTGGCTGGATCCAAGGCATAGTGGCACATGGAAGAGGGCAGCAGTTCATGGCAGCAGCAAAGAGCAAGAGCAAATGGGAGGAGTAGAGCTACAACAGCAACAGAGAACAAGTCAGTCTCTCTGTTTCTCTTATGTTACATTCAGGTTATTAACCTCAGGCTGGGTGTAGCACTCACACTCATAATTCCAGCAGTACTCAGCCTTGGATCACCCATAATCCTAGAGGCTTGCCAGGCAGATAGCTCCATGGCACAAGTGCCTTCCTGGCAAGTGCAAGGTCATGAGTTTGAACCATGGTCCCGCAAAAATAAAAGATGCCTCAATCTCAGTGGCTCATGAGTTAATCACAAACTCTACAAGTCTGCCCCATGACTGCATGAGGCTTTGGGGGACAACGAGACACAACACCTATAAAAGCCTTAAGGTTGTCTCTCTTTATAGCTGAGTTATACTCCATTACATAAAAATACTACATATTTTTTTCCCATTCCTCAAGTGATAGGAATTTTGGTTGTTTCTAAGGTTTTCTATGACAAATTGTGTTGCTATAAATATGGTTGCACATACATCACTGTGGTATGATGTTTTCAGTTCTTTTGGAAAAATACTCAGAAGGGAATACCTAGGTTGAATGAGACTTGACTTAACAAGTTAAATTATTTTGAAATTTACATGGAAATTTATACTACATGAATTCAACATTTGGCATATAGCTACAGTAATTAAGATAATATGGCATTTGTAAGTGATGTAAGTAATGGAGACATCTAGAATGAAAACCTTTCAGAACTCAAGAAAATGAATAATGCAGTTTAAAAATACCACAAAGATTTGAACAGACACTTCACAAAAAACATACAAATGGCAAATAAGCCTATGAAAGGATGTTCATCACTGCTGAGTGGGAAAATGAAACCACAATGAGAGAATCACACACCTATGAAAAGGATAAAATTTAAGGAATTGATAATGATAGGTGTTAGTGAAGACTTGGAGGAAACCGTTACTTTCAAACACAGCTGATAAAGAATGTAAAATTACACTATTTTTATGAAACATTAAGACAATTTCTTAGAATCTTAAACATAGCCTACTGTGTTCAGTTGCTATTTTTGAATACATCCCAAAAGAATTAAAAGTCTGCATTCATACAAAGACATGTGGCTTCAATTCTAAATAGCCCCAGACAGTGCAAACCCAATGTGTACACACCAAGGGAATGAACAGTAATTAGTAATGTACTACTGAATCTCAAAATAATTGTACTGAATGAAAGAAGCTAGAACAAAAAGAAGTATGCACTTCTCTACATTTTCATGTATACATCATTACAGAAAACTGAACACAGTTTAGGATTCTAGAAAGATATGTGGTTGCCTGGTGATGAGTAGGAGAGGCAGAGGGAAGGGCAGGGTAATGGGGAGACTTTGAGAGGAGCTGATTTGCTAAAGGTCTCAATTTATGACAAGCTTACCAAATTATGCATTTGCAGTTGTGGCTGATGCTGATTTATTAGGTTAACCAATTAAAAAGTAACGTCTATGGAAATCAATAATAACCCTCCTGGGCTGTTGTGAAGACCAGACAATGGATGCTAGTTTAGTCTCCATGCATGTCCCTTTCCTTACACCTATAAGCTTGAGGTTTTTCCATCAAGGAAGGTCCCTCCAATTTTCCAAGACACGGGCAAAAGAGGGATTCAGCAGAAGGATGACCATAGTCAGAGAATATTCATCTCTGTTTGCATTTTCAGAAACTTGCTTGTATTGACTGGAAGAAAGAGACAGATGAATCTGGGTACAAAGGAAAGTATTTCCCAACAGCTAAGGCTGAAAGGGCTCTCTATTATGATTTGCAGTCAAATTTTTGCCTGGGAAACCACCCTCTTTATTGGAGAAAGGAGTCCAACTTATGTGTAATAAAGAAGATGTGGAAGCAAAGAAACAAACAAAAACAACAAAAACCCAGGAACATTGAGTCATACAGGTCACATTGAAAAGAATATCTTCTTGACATGTTTTGTAATGATCTGTTTTGTATTTTTACTTTTGAACAGCAGCAAAGTTTCAAAATTCTTGGTTACCCGCTTATCTCAGAAACATGTGACTATCAGGAGGCTAAATTGGAAAACATACACCGTGGTTCTGAGCACACTCAAAGAACATATTAAATGCCATGGGACAAACTATAAACTCATTTGATTAGCTACTGGTCTATCTTAGGGGCTGGATATCTGAAGTAAATGCAATAATCCACATATATATTGCAAAGTTGGTGGGCAATTCTTCCCTACTGTGAGAGGGAAGAATTAACATGTAAGGCAATTACTTGATTCCTATCTTTATGACTGTAGGACTTTATACTTAAGGTCAAGACTATATAGAGTTATGGATTACTGTCTAAAGCAAGTTGTGGGTAAAAGAGGGGAGATCCAACTGAAGACAGCCTTTGCTTCTTACAGCTGGACATACAAACTTTTTATTTGGTTGGCCGTAAACCTATTGGCTCTGATTTGCCTCAGTTGAAGTCAGGCCATTTTATTCCTGCAGTGTAGTGTTGTGCCTAATGGCACACATCCATCTCTGCTCCTTCACAGTATTTTTAAAAGAAGAATGGAGCCCATAAAATATTCAGCAATGTCTTGGAGCTGATTCCCTGGGGTAATGATAATTCATAAGGAATATTGATTTGCATTTCCATGGATGACTATAGATAAAGACCATTGAAACACTGATCCATTAAGAATATTGGAAGTTACATTATATTGCCTTTCTTTTGCATTTAAAGACCATTCATTCTCTACCAGTGGTTTAGCACAGCATTTAAAGGCATGGGCACAATCAGTTCATCTACATTTGGAACTCATTTCACCATTTCTTCTACATTGTGACTAAGGATAAAAGTACTCCCTGCATTGTGTCTGAGTTTGGCCCTCTCTGCTTGTGTCCATAAGGGTTATCAGGATAAGTAATTAACGATCTATAAAGTATTTTGAATAGTGCCTTGCATATAGTAGTGTTCATAAGATCTCCCTCATCCTTACACAGTTTGCATTGGAATGCTTAACATAAGAAGGAGCTGTGACTATCCTTGTTCTCTAGATAGAAAGCTAGTTAGTTCATGCTGTATCTCTGCTGGAAATTCTCTTCCTGATCTGGACCTTAGCTTTTTAGTTCATGTTGTTTTGTAATGCCAGTCCACAGTGTCCCTTGCAAATGGCATTCACTTTTGGAATGCAAAGTGGTGGATAGGCACAGTCTCACTTATCTTCACTACATTCCAGAAAGGTGATAAAAGGGTCGGGCCTCACATCTATTTATTTATTTATTTATTTTGAATTGGAAACAAATGGGAGTTGGAGTGGTTCAGGTCAATTCAATTGACAATGGGAGTGAGAAATAGTCACCTTTGAAGACTGATCAAGTTTCTAAGGAATAATTCCAACAAACATCCCAACAGTAAACCTTCCCCTTTGGATTCCACATTCTAGTTATTTGTGGTGTAGAAGTGAGCATTGTTAAGTCTTCTGAATCCCTTTATGCCACCTTTCCTGCACAGGAATCTGGCCAAAGAAGAGCTCAGAAATCCTGAAGAGGTAGTAGCCTGGCCAAACATGTCCTTAGATGACAAGAGAAGACCACAGGCTGCTCACTAGGGATCAGGCTTCCCTTGTCCATCTGGTGGGCAGCTAGGCCAGAGAACAGAAGGCCTTGAGATGAAACTTTGACCATGCAGAGAAGTCCAGTGGCCTATGGGCTGGTGGGGCAGTGTTGGGATGAAAGGGAAAAAATATTGCATGTCCCCATGATGTATAACCTCCATCCTAGTTGCTTTGGGCTATTACCTGAGAAAGGAATAAATGACAGCATAATTAAATTTATAGAAGGAGAAATTGGAATGGTGGTTACCAGGAGGTGGAGATGTAATAAATGGGGAAATGTTGGAGAAAGGATACAAAATTTAAGTTAGGAGAAATATATTCAAGAGTTCTACTGTACATCATGATGACTATAGATGAGAACATACTCTATATTTAAAACTGCTAAGCTAGTATACTGTGAAAGATTTTGACTACAAAATGTCAGATATTGCATATGTAAACTAAGTTGTTTTAGCTATTCCACAATGTATACATTTTTTCAAAACCTCATGTTTTATACCATAAATATATGCAATGCTTATTTGCCAATGAAAGAATAAATCTTCTAAGTACATTGAAACAATATTATCCAGCCAGGAGATTAGAGTGTGGCCAACTGGCTAGGTAAGTGAGCATAGCTTATTAATTATGGACACAAACCCAGAAACTCAGCTTTCAAACCTACACCTGGGACCAGTCAGAAAGTGCCACCTTCAATTCTTCTGTGGAAGATCAAGCATGTATTTGATAGGACAGCCTAGATCTCACATCAGCCTGAGGAATGAGTGTTACATGAGACTTCTGCCTTGACCTCATGCGCACTGTGAGCTTTGTCCATGGCCCTTTCTCACTCCTTCTCTTACCTTTACTCAGTGAGAAATCTTGCGGCAGTTTTTTGCATGTCTTGTCCAGTTCTATCTTCAGGATACCAAGAAGCCAGGAAGAATCCCTGGGTAGTCCACAGAACTCCAGAAGCCATTAACATTACCTATTCTTTAACTTCATCTTAGCCTTTTCCCCAACCTCTAGCAGCCTTTTGTGGATTCTTCAGAAAAGTTTTGCCAACTTGTAGTGAGTAACAAATTTTAAGGACAAAAACAAAACATAGCCAAAGAACAGTGCAACCAGCCCAGGTTCATGATGTGTGGAAAGTTTATTTCATAGAAACTGACTTTGCAACGTTTGGCAAAGTTAAGCTTTTAAATAAAAGTAGTTGATTAGAGAGTACTTTTTGCTAGTACATTGCTATGCAGTCTCTTCTGTCTGGAATTTGGTGGTTTATGCTACAGGCCATGCCTATGTTTTATAAATGACCTTTAAAACCACTTCAGAGATTTCAGAGAAAGTTAAAAGAAATCTCTGCATAAGGAACCAAGCACAGAAGTGGGTGATGGTGGTCGTGGGGAATTCAGGATTATCTTATTATGTCTGCCATGCCATCTTAGAAGATACTGTAACTTTTTATTATATAAATTTTAAAAGATGCACAAATCTACATTCTTTCTTCTCTGTAATGAAACAAAGAAAGAAGGGCACACTAAAAAAAAAAGCCAACAATGTTTTTATTTTTTGTTATAAAAAGGTACTTGAATTGCTACCCCTTGGCTCATCTGATAACTTTTCTTTTCTCAAGTTAATTGAGAAACATGGGAGCTAACACCTATTGGTAAGCTCCAGGAGAAGGTGTTTGGGTGCTCATCTATATGGTGGGTGCAAGCAGCTTTGTATGTGGGCATGGCAGCACAGGTCAGGCAGGAAGAACGGGATCAGGCAATTCAGCCATCCTCTGCCTAGTGGCGCCTGCCTAACTGTGTATCACCGCCCGTCAGTAGGGAGTTGCTGCAGAACCTGACTGGGCCTCTCTGTCTTCTCTCCTTGCTTGGTGGAAAAGAATTCTGAATCACCTCTCTTTGTCCCCTCCGGACCCAGCAACAAAATAATTACTGCCACATATTGCTAAGCATCTCCTCTGAGCTGGTGTGTGATTTGTGCATTCTGTTCGAACAGCTTTGCCTGGACAGTGTTTTACTAATTCCAATTCAGCGTGTCCAGAGCTGAACCTACTGTGTTGCTCTTTAATTCTGCCACTGGAATTGAAGAGTTGGAAGAGCCTTCTCTGCCACAGTACCAACAATTACTCTGGTAATGAAGAGAAAAATCTTGTTCCCAGGTTCTTCCCCAACTCTGCATAGGAGAAAGTGGAATGGTGGTTTCAGGGTGTTGAGGTATAAAGATTGGGGAGATGCTGGAGAAAGGATATAAAATTTCAGTTAGTAGAAATATGTTCAGGAGTTCTACTGTACATCATGATGACTACGGTTAATGACAATATATTCTATATTTAAAAGTGTTAAGCTAGTATATGGAAATGGGTTTTCACTGCAATACACTACATTCCACAATCACCAAGTCCTGATGATTTATGTACAAATTATTTTTGAAAATTATTTCTTTCTCTTTTGTGCTACCCTATGATTTAGATCCCCATTGTCAGAGCTGGATTCCCTACTGAAGCTTACAGTTTCAGATCCAAACTTCATGGAGCTGCCAGTACTATACTGGGCTGCAGACCTATCTCCCTGGGGTATGTTTTGGAATGTTCCAGACTCTAGGAAGACAATGTGGCATGCATACTTTATTAAGTAACACCAAAGAAGGGGCTGAGCTAGTACCACATGTTCCAACATATTTGTATTTCTGCACAGAAAAAGTTATGGCATTAAGAGGATAAAGTCTACATATAGCTTCAGACCACTGGAGGTCAGATTTGGAAGACATCCTAAATTTGGACTGAGTCTGATTTTGTTGCCAAATGTGTTAGGAATCAACCCTTCACATTCTGAGCTTTTTGAGTTGCGGTTGTGCACCCTTGGTTAAATTTCAGCAGCACTGTGTCACTTTCTCTGTTTTAGGAAATTTTATGAGTCCCCTTGGCCTGTAGAACAAATTCAAAAAAGACATCCCAACTGCTCTGACAAGAGTAGTTTCTTCAAGGCTAAGACTTGTTCCTTCTCTTCCTGCCCCACCATTGTTGAAATGCAAGTATCTCCCCAACCCACCACCACTATCTTTTCCACCTTTAAGGGATCTCTCTCTCTCTCTCTCTCTCTCTCTCTCTCTCTCTCTCTCTCACTCCCTCCTTTTTTGTAGTATCAGGGATCAAACTTAGGACCTTGAACTTGTCAGGCAGGCACTTAAGGTACTGAGCTATCGCCCCAGCCTTTGCATTTGTCTCTTTGTGTCTGACTTATTTCACTTATAGGATCACCCATGATGTCCCAAATGGAAGAATTTCCTTTCTAAAATTTATTTTTATTTTTAAAAGGCTGAATAGAATTTTGTTGTTTGTATATATCACATTTTCTTTACCCATTTGTCCATAAACTATCAAAAAAATTTTTTTTTCTGGTGGACAGGAAGGGGTAGAAACATATTAGTGGGCTGCATTTACAAGGAAAGGCATAGGCTCATACATGAACTGATTTGCAAAAAAGTAGTTGGAGATCACTGAAATATCAGATCCTTATAATGGTCCTTCTGATATGAAATCCTATATCCTACACTCCATAACAATGATCCTGGTAGATTAATTTTTTTACAGTACTAGATATTGAATGCAGGAACTTTCACACTGAACCTCATCCTCAACTCATTTTATTTTTTATTTTGAAAAAGGGTCTCAATAATTCACTATGTTGCCCAGCTTGTGTTCAAACTTGTGTTCTTTCTGCCTCAGCCTTCCAAAATGCTGAACTTATAGATATATGCTAGCTACTGCTAGATTATGAACTTTAAAACGGCCAGTACTGTATATCTTTATTTCATCATAGTTCTTTGAAAATGGGCCAGCCATTCACTATTTCTTTTAGTCAGTGCTTATGGAATGATGCCTTAAACTTGGTCCTACATCAGGACTGCAGTAGTAACCATGAGTAGAACAGAGTACTTCTTCTTGCCACAGTTTGGAGTTGGGTGGGAAGAAGTGGCAATAAAGTGCCATATAAATTAGGGTCAGAGATGTGTAGAGACTGGAAACTCATGATTTAGAAAAGTAAGACTTTCTCCTGCTGAGTTGGAACGTTATTTCAAGGTACCTTTAATTTCTAGGTCTCTCTTGCTGTCTTAAAAAAATCCCGATAACACAACTTCCCCAATGTTCTTCATAAATTGTCTTTTTCTTCATCTTCCCCTCATTACCCGGGTTGTGTCTCCTCGTACCATGCTAAATAATTCTTCCTGCGGGTGTTTACGTGTCTGCATTATTTATAGGCTGTGAGGTTTTCCCTGCTGCTTCTCAGCCGTCACCACCCAGACGTGCTGTACATCGTTAGTTATTTTAATCTTTCCCAGTAAATCAAATCTCCCAACCTCCCATCATTTTTATTACTCTTCTCTGAACTCCCTTCAGTTTTTTCTACATCTTTACGGTATTGAAGTGCCCGGAATTTAATGTAATTTTCCAGGTGGGGTTTGAGAAAGGCTATTAAAGAGGACTCACCTCTGTTCTCTGCTGATGGAACCATTGGGAACAAAGCCCAAAACTACATTAGCTCTTTTGCTGCTGTATCAGCTTTACTAACTCATATCTAATTCTCTTCTCACTGTCGCCCTGCCAGCTCTTTCACACAGCCCAAGCAATTGCTCAATGTATAGATAGAGCTGGCTTTGGTATTTCTACAAGGGGCTTCACTAACTCTTAATTTAGAATGAGGGTTTGCCATCAAGGGTGTGGGGAGGAAAAAGTGTAAGGACAGAGACCCACAGAATACATCTAGCACCAACCCCACCCTCGGGTATGCTGAGCTGGCCACCAAGACCTGGTGTGGTGGGGCACGCTTGCAATCCCAGCACTGGGGAGCCTGAAAACAGAAGGATCATTATGAGTCCAAGCTGTATAGTGAGACCCTGTACCAAATACATACAATAAATAAATAAATGAATGAATAAATAAAGAAACAAAACAGAATAGACCTAATGGGGTTTTAGGCTCTTTTTTATTATTATAATGAGCACCTGAGGTGATATGCTTTAAAACCTTGTTTCATGTTTCAGAGGTTTCTGTCGGTGATTGGCTGGCCCTGGGAGCAAGGCATAACTCAGAGCAGGGAACACATAATGGGGAAGCAAAGAGGAAGAGGCAGAGCCAGGGCCCCAGTATTGTCTTCAAGGCCACACCTCCAAGGATCTCACTCCCCCCCCCCCCCAAGGTGTCCCATCTCCTATAGCTTTCTTCACCTCCCAGTGGTACCACAGATTGGGGACTGAGCTTCAACACCTGGGACTTTGGGGACACTCAAGATCCAAATGCTCGGCAGTAACGTAGTTAATAATAGTAACTGCCTGTGTCAAATTCTGGCTGTGTCTAGGCTGCTTGATGAGTCTTATTTATGCATCCTCCGACTTCATACTTATAAAAGGCTACTAAGGCTCGGATAGCTTAGGGAGGTACCTGGAAGTATCAGTTAGAGGTGGCATGATGGGGTTTGAATCCAAGCCAGGGGGATTGAGGAGCCAGTAGGGGATATGAGAGGCCGGGGGTGAGAAACAAGTTCTACATGGAACTCTAAAAGGCAGCCTAGGGTGCCAGAAGGAAACTCAGTTTTAGGTCTTACTCAGTCTAATGGTAAGTAATTGTGTGGATCTTATTTTCTCCTTCTGTGGAAGCAGGGTCTGCAGAGGACCTCTGCAATCTTTCAATAAATGAATTGAATTCCTGAGTATCATATATAGTCACAGGGTGTTCATGCACCCATTGCCTGGAAAGGAGTTGAGGAGCTAGCCAAACTAGAATCAGACTGCCGAGCTCAGTAAGGTGGACCCTGACATAGCAGAGACAGAGAATTCAAGAAGTTTAATCTGTGGAATGAAATTAGATAACAGGAGTCCAAGAAGGCTTTTCATGGGAGTGCCACTTGCTGTGCACCTCAGCGGCACTCAGCGGCTCCCAGCCACATGGCTGCTGTTGATACTTGCCCATCTTTTCCCTCTTCTTTTCATGTCAAAGTTGAAGCTGAGGATTCAGCTTTATTACTCTTGGTGCTTATGTTGGCCTTGAGCAGGTGTATGTCCAAAGTGAGGTTTCATGGGATACAAATGGTATGTTAGGGTGCAAATGGTGTTTTTCATGTGCAGAAAAATGGCTTTCTCTGAGGAAAGAAAACTGGAGTTGGTATTATGAAACCATTGGCCAAGTATTGCTAGTGCTCCCTCTTTCCATGAGTTTTCAGTAGGCTTATTTGTGCATCAGTTTGGTGTCATGGAAAGGTACTGGAGAGAAGCAGACCCTAAACATGGTGGTTATTATTTCTGCTTTGTAAAATTGAGTGAGTCATTTATTTGATTCTATTTTTTCCTCATATTTAAATGAGAATTTCTGCCACTGCTACCACTGCCAGCACCACCGGCACCACTACCTACTCTATCATTACCATCACCACCACCACCACCACCATCGTCACTACCACCACCACCACCTACACTGTCAACGTCATTATAAGCATCCTCATCACCCTTATTATCATCACCATCATACCATTGTCACTGGCACCATCATCACCACCACTACCACCTTCACCAACATTTTTTTTTTTTTTTTGGTGGTACAGGGATTGAACTCAGGACCTTGTACTTGCCAAGTAAGAGTTTATTCTATTGAGCTATCTCACCAGTCCCCTCACCAGTGTTTGTGGACCATCCATTTGTGTTGAGTACAAGGCTGTCATTCATTCATATTTTTATGAATTTTCCTAGAGATGTTAAACAATTGGTTCAGCGTCATCAGGATATGAAAGATAAAAAAAGAAACGAACTCTGAGCCCTGCCTTTGGGAAGTGAATGACATGTTGTGAAGCAAAATTAAAGCACACACGAAAGTAGTGGTCTTTAAGACAACATTATAACAAGTGCCAAATTGCATGGTTCAGGCTGGAGATGCTGCGGATGTGCAGGGACCAGGATTGATGAAGATCAGCATGTGTGTTAAGCATTTTGTTTTATGAAGTGAACACATGTTGGTACTTGATGGATAGGCATGCTAAACTGAAACTTTAGACACTCATTAGACTGCACAAGAAGCCGGGAAAAGTTCTATCAACAGGGCCCTTGGGGACAACAGAAGCAGAGTTAGACCTGGTCCTGTGTAAACAAGACTTGGGGTTTGTATCAGATCCAAGGACAGTCTAGTAACAGGAAAATCTTGTGACCAGCAGCAGCAGGAATCCTGGCTCCCTCTTCTAAGGCTCCACTCTCAGTGGAACTTGACTATTGGCTGGTGTTCTTATTTTTGTTACAGTCAGGTTGTCCTCTGCCTGTATCTTCTGCAGAGATTTTTCAGACATAGCATCTTATCAACCCAGCCATAATTCACTGTCCACTTTTTGATTGGAACTTTTACACCTGGCAAACTCATCAGTCTACAGCCAGCCCTGACTATTGGCCTTGCTTAGGAGTCCATCCTCAGTCTGCCAGCTCTGACCAAAGGTTCTCGTTCATCCAGAATATGGTCACATGTGCAGAAAGATCCTTGTAAACATCAGTGTCTAAGTTTGAATCACTAATGTTTCTACTACGAGGAAACTCTATTGCTAAAGACACCTCACCTGGGTGTTGACAGAGAGGGAAAACTCAGTGAAGAAATGGACCTTGGCCTTGCATTTCAATTTGGGAGAAAATCTATTTATTTATTTATTTATTTATTGATTGATTGATTGATTGGATATCATTATATAACTCAGAATGGCCTCAAACTCATAGAGACCTTCCTGCCTCAGCCTCCAAGTTTTAGCATTCGGATAGATCACTACATGAGAAAAATAGCTTAAAAAAGGCACACCTTAGAAAAGGCTGGGCTTAGTTTTAGTAACAGAGATCACCAAGAGTGGAAGATTAGACTTAGGGTCATATTTTTAGACCAGATGAAAGATCTTGCAAGTCAGGGAGAAACATTTGGACAGTAGCTGTGTCAGTAGAGGGCCATCAGGGCTTGGAGCATAGCAGCCAAGTGAAAATGGTGTTTGGGAATAGCTGGTGTGGAAGGTGTAAAGCAGGAAGTGGAGCAAGGGATTTTCTGTCACAGTGACAAGATACCTGAGATCATAAACTTACTAGGAGGAAAAGTTTATTTTGGGTCATGGTTTTAGTCCATGGTTGGTTGACTGCATTGCTTTGGGGCTGGTCATGGTGGAGCATTGGAGCGGGAGCGGGAGCTCACCTAGCGGCAACCAGGCAGCAAGAGACAGAAGGAATCTGCGTCCCAGTGACTCTTTCAAGGACATGCCCTTAGAGATGGCACGTCCTCCCACCAGCCCACATTTCTGGAAGATTCCACTACCTCCCGATAGTGCCACAGGCTAGGAAACAAATGTGCATGCAACACATGACCTTGCAGGGGGACTGGGTGGAGGGAACATTTAAGATCCATCTAGATGTGTGATAGGAAACAGGCAAACAGAATTCTTTTTCAGACATTTTAGTTTCGTATCCCTAGGCACCTTTTAGGGTTTCTAATCCCTTTTCAGACTTAGGCAATCAACATGCTCACATGACACTGTGTTTATTAGATTCTCACACGGTCCAGATTGAACCGCAACAAAAGACCTCTTTAAGTGAACTCAAATCATTGAGTACCTTGGTAATGAGTCACAAGTTGTGTTAAAAATAGCTATTTTGTTTATTTCATTCACCTGTTTACTGAATTCTTGAAGTAAACTCCCACAGTTCTTGTTATCATCTTTTTACTCTATAGTTTTTATTGCATTTTTTTTTTTTTTTACTTTTTCTTTTCAAGAACTCCTTTCTCAGGTTT
>PVJA010007557.1:40455-68162 GCA_004027025.1 Myocastor coypus | reverse complement strand
ACTTGCCAAGCAGGCACTTGTGCCCCTGAGCTACCTGCCCAGCCCCAAAGTTCTTGAATCTAGCCTCGAGGTGAAGAAATTCACATCACAGGAAAAAGTGGGAGACATCAGTATCAGTTTATCTTTGCTATTCCACATCTGGATTTGAAGACTTTGTGAGGGTGAGTCTTATTTCTTCAGCTAGGATGAAGGCTCTAGGTTTATCCTCAATACCATGACCAAAAAAAAAAAAAGGAAAGGGAAAGGGAGAGCCGTCCTTACTCTGCCCTTCGCCTTCTTGCCGCGTCCCCAAAACTTCAGGATCACATACAGCATGATGACGAAGAACAGCCTCAGCCATATGTTGGCCAGCCAGCAGGGCACGTACATGGGCAGGCGGGGCTGGGCCTGGGAGTGCACCCCGCAGGCCACCTTCTCCAGGGGCTCCAAGGCTTTCCTCGTCACACAGAACACGAAGGTCTCTGCACAGAACAACAGCAGCCCACTCAGCGCCTATGGGGCGGGCAGTATGTATACACAGCAGCTCTGTCCCTGACTGGGCAGCACTGGCCACTAGTGATATTGTAGAGCACCTTGCCTGGATAGCCGCAGCCATTGTGACATGTTGGAGTGGGACAGCTCTGGGGCCCAGAGGCGGGGACTGCAGAGGTGTGGAGAAGTCCAGCAGGCAACAGAAGAACAAGAGGACAGAGGACAGCTCCTGGCTAGCAGTGGTGCTTCACTGGGAGGGGCTGCTGGCTCTTTCTCCTTCTCCTGTTGTACCACGGTGTTGTGGGGTGATGGGAGACAAAGGATCCCCTGTGCGGCTGTGTCCATCAGGGCAGATGTCAGCCCACTGCCATCACCAACTCAGAGCCCGTGATCCTTCCATAAGGCTCGCACTGCCCCCCCCCCAAATAATGACTCACTGTCATCTAAGTGTCAGGGGGAACTTTAAATACTTGTTTCAAAAACAGCAATATTCTGGAAGCACTGTCACATCACCCCCCTCACCAAAGTGGGCCATCCCAGGGGAATTTAGAGGACTATAAGGCTGGGCACGGTGACCGTGAAAAGAGTCCCACCTGGCCAACGTGGAAACCTACAGGCCAGTCTCACAATAAAAAAAATATTGTTGCTGGGGATAGAGCTCAGTAGCCGAGTGCCTGCCTGGCAAATACAAGGTCCGGAGTTTGATTCCTGATACTAAAAAGGGGCTTAGAAGGGGTTGAGGATTTAGGTCAGTGTGAAGGCCCTGTGTTCACTCCTCAGAGCTGCTATGTAGATCCATAGTGACAAGGGTAGAGTGCTAAGCACACAGAAGCCATCTGCTCCCACTCAGGCTTTCAGGGAAGACGACCTCGGAGGGGATGTGAGTGGAGCAGACACCCGAAGGGGTCAGCTGGGTGTGAGCAGGTGACAGAGACTGCCTTGAGGGCCCCAGGGCGAGACACAAAACATGGAAGAGAGTAGAAAAGAGAGGATAGCCATGAAGGGGATTTTCACAGACCCAGAAACCTCATCCAAAATTCACAAAAAAAGACAGAGCATCCATGGCAGAAGGACGTGCATAGAGGGCTTGCGATGGAAGGGAGTTTGGCCCACCCAGAGAGGCTATGGAGGTTGGAGTATGGCAGGGCCTAGACAAGCCCAGGCTGGGGCAGAGAGGCAGGTGCCAGGCAGAAGTGCAGGAGATGCCACTGCAGTCACACTGAACTACACTCTGGGTGGACCAGATGGACTAAAGGGCTCCGGCTGGGGCGAGCCATTTCCCACATTACCAGTGGACTATGTGGCTGAATTCACTGGACCTTCCCAGGCCTCAGATCTCCTCATACTCCATTTCTCCTAGTTGGCCCCGGAAATTCTGTCTTCACTTGGCTTCCAAAGACCCCACCCTGTAGGGTCACATCCTCCGGTCTTGGCCATTCCCACAAGCTCCTTGGGGACTCCTACATTTCCTAATGGTGTGACACTTGTCAACTGCACAGCCCAGAAGCTGGTACTCTTACTTGCCTCCAGCAATGATTTTATCTTTTCTGAATACAAACTTCTACAGGTCCTCCCAGGCACTTTTGGGGGGCCTGTCTTTTGGTCCCTACATGTCCGTGCAACATGTACACTGCACTCTGTACCATGCTATATTTTATCGCTTGCCTGTGGAGTGGCTTCTTGGGTCATAACCTCTCCCCTCCCCTTGGCCGCAGTCCTGGGTCTTTGCTGTACCTTCGTTCTTCTTGGTATTCTGGTCAGATCCTCATTTAATAAAGGGTGAAGCCACAAAACAGGACTGTGCTCAGCCCATAGGGCACATGCTTCAGAGTCCTTTCCACCCCACTGTGGCAGCTTCACAGGTTCTACCTCCCCCTGCTCCAGGGACATGCACAGCGCTCCTGCAGACTCCTATAGCTAAAGAATCTCCACCTAGCTACCCCCCTCACTGTTGAAAGTGGGGAAATACGTGCTTTCTTAAAGGCATGGCCGCACCCTTCCCTCATTATTCCCTTCAGCCATTATCCAAGCACTGAGCAGACGTGGCTAAGTCCACTTGTGCACACCTTGCTTCAGGTAAGATGCAGAAAGGGACAGGAGGATGGGACGGAGACGAAGACTGGGCAGTGGTGCCCAAGATCAAGGGTACCCTGAGGCCAGGGAGCTCGGCCCAGCCCGGGGCCCTCGCATGTTCCTACGCCCCGTTGGCTGTACTTGAGGAGCAAATACAGGGACACAGTGACTTAGCACAGGAGCTGGTGTCATGGTTCTTGTCTAGATGTCCCCACACTCATGCACTGTCACATGAGCCTTCTCTGCAGGCAGCTGAACCTCGGTGATTCATGCCCCAGTGATGAGGTTGAGGGTGGGTGGCTGCTGGGTCAGTCCACCGACTGGAGTGGCAACATCCTAATCTCAGTAGTGTAGAGAAGATAACAGGTGCAGAAAGAGGTGTGTTGCCCTCTTTTGTTCTCTCTTGTTGTTTGTGCTGTCTTCTGCTGCTACGAACAGTCGCCCCTCTGCCATGTGCCACCCTGCCTTGGAGCCAAACCAGTACGGACTAAAACCCTTACAGACTGTGAGCTCAATAAACCTTCCATCCTTGAACTGAACTCTACGTGTCAGGTATTTTGTCCCAGCAATAAGAGAAAAATAGCTAAGACAGTTGTTAAATAAGAAAGACTCAGTTAGGTACGGGGACAATGCCCCCACAGTCTGGCTTAGGGTAACCCTGAGGGGAGGATTCGACTTGCTCCGAGTAACAGACTCAGTAGTACATCTCTGGTGGTTTGCAGACAAAAGCTCAGCACAGAGTAGTTTCTCTTTAATTATTTTTATTCATTGTCCTAGAAGGAACTATTAACAAAGGCTTTAGATTCATATGCACAATCTAGGCCAAAAAGCTTTTTTCTGTAGGGGCCAGGAAATTTCCATTTCAGAACAGCTCGAGTTAGAGGAACTCAGACACTGGGGAGCCCACCCCTCCCTGTGCTGCAAGAGTGCTGAAGCCGCTACACAGACAGGTCCTGAAGGAGGCCAGAGCGCCTAAGTCTTACGGACATTCAGATACCAGAGGCAGCCGAGGCTCAGGTCAAAGGGTCTGCTTCCTAGGTAAGGCTACCAGGCAGTCTCTTATAGGCACAGCCAAGGCTGTGCACCTTGAGAAGAGACTAGGTCCCCAGCATTCCCCCAGAGCCATGGAGGGCTCTTCTCGAGCTGGTGTCCTAACTGCCAGCAAGGGGGCCGAGGCCTGCTTTCCAACATCCAGGCTGAGGACAGATCAGGCATGTGGCACCAGCCACCAACAAAAAGTCAGAAGGATTTGTGGCTTCCAAGACCACAGTAAGTCAAGGACCACGCAGGCCTCTTGGGAGCAGGTGTGTCCTCCCGCAGTCAGCAGGCAAAGCCAAAATGTGCCCTACATCAGGCACCTTGTTTGCCACCCAGAGGCAGCCTCGCTCCTGGGCACCATTACCATAAGGTACATAGGCCTCAGTACTGGCCTCTCTGGAAGGGGAGCCAGAGGAGCCCCCACGTACCCACAGTATCACCAAAGGGGAGGGAAGGGGAGGGACTCAAAGGTCACAGATCTCAGCCTTCATACAAGGGTCACTGTGCTGGGTAGGGCTTGGCCAAGGCTTCAGCCGTGGTACTGGCCACACATAATGCTTGGTGTGTCTGGGCCACAGGAGCCTTGAAATCTGATCACACCCAGGTTGTATGAGGGCTAAGGGAGGGGATTTTCTCTTGGTGAGGGCAACCCTTCCACTGGACCAACATTGTCCTGCTCTGAGACAGGTGGGGGACATTATGACATTGCTCACATGTGCCCTGATCCCCAGCACCCAGAAGCTACCTGCCCTCCCCCCAAATCCATGGTTTTAGCAGGGTAGGGCAGAGAAGAGGGGTGGGCTTTGCCAGGAAGGGCAGGGCTGGGGTGGGCATGATGCCAGGAGGGAGCGGGGGAGCAGAGCATCTGGGATCTTGAAGAGAACGTGCAGCACTAGGTCAAGCCCAAGCCAGCCAGCTCTAAAAGATGAGCTTCTTGGGCACCTCCCAGGGAAACTCACTCCGTCCGAAATGGCCATAGCAGGCTGTCTTCTGGTAGATGGGCCTCTTCAAGTCCAAATCCCTGCATGTGCAGAAGAAGACAAGGTCATGTTGGAATGGGTCTCTTCCCTGCACTTGAGTCCAGGGACAGGGAACAGGCTCTAAGAGCTTCTGCCCTGGGTGTTTCCTGCCTCTGCTGCTGGCACTCCTGTGTCACCGCTTAGGAAAGAGAGGCTTAGATGCTCCCAAGGGAGCTGACTGCACAGATACGCCAGGAAAGGGAGCTGAGCTCCACCTCATGGCGCCTGTCTCCTCCCTGCTGCCCACTGCTTGACCAGGCCGAGGACCCCCAGCCAGGCTCCAGGAAGCATGAGAGGGGTACATGCAATACACTGCCCCCCTGATTCCTAGCAGCTGGCCTTCCAGTTGCTTTCTTGAGGAGCTGCCGTCTGCTGGACCAGCAGGGCTCTCACACTGCCTCCTCAGCTTGGAAGCTAATTATCCCATTTCCCCCTTCTGAGAGCCCTGATCCGTGGGCAGCTTCCTTCTGCTTGCCTTTCTGTCAGGCCATGCACATGGGGAGGGAGGGGCAAGGTCTCATGCTGCTGGCGGCCCTTTTACCTGACAATGACACCTGGTCGGAGGTCAAAGTTCTTATTCACCACCTCTAGCAGCTCCCGCTCTGTCTTCTCTGAGGTTCCGTAGGTGAAGATGGAAATGGACAGAGGCTCTGCCACTCCAATGGCATAGGACACCTTTCAGAAAGGTCACACTCAGAGATGGTGATGTCCTCAGGCAGGGACAGTGGGGCCAGGCTAGTGGACTCACAGTGTGGGGCGACCTACCTGCACAAGCACTCTCTGGCAGAGCCCAGCTTTGACCAGGGACTTAGCCACCCAGCGGGCAGCATATGCTGCTGAGCGGTCCACCTTGGTGCAGTCCTTTCCAGAGAAAGCCCCGCCACCATGAGCACCCCAGCCGCCATAGGTGTCCACAATGATCTTGCGGCCAGTGACACCCGCATCTCCCTGCGGAGGCAAAGATATGGAGGGAAGAAATGAGCCCATGAGCCTCTGAAGAGGTGAAGGGGATTGAAACCCTTGAGAAGAGCACCCTGAAGGTGCCTACAGGGCTTTTTCAAAGACCCCTTAGGCTGAGAATCTTCCAGAAATGCCAGATTGTCCTCCTGGTTCTATCATTGACTAGCCATGGAAATCAGGAGACCTATCAGCACCTTACTGGAAAAGTGCACCATGTGGGCAGTGGTTGTGTACAGCCACAGCTGCCCCACCCAGCATGCCTTTGAGTCCATGAGCATAAATCCACCTGCAGGCAGGAGTCACACTGCAATAAGCGGAAGGTCACCACCTCTTTTCCAAGTATGCCACATGCATCTTTGACCCATGTGACTGTTAATCTTGACTAGCCAACTTGATTGGATTAAGAAGTACCTAAAAGCCTACTCCTGGACATGTCTGGGTAGGCCATGGAGGCTCAGCACTGGGTACCACGGATAGCCCCAGCCAGGCCAGCTCCTCTCTGGTGGTGTTCCCTGCTCTGCCTCTGAAATGCCAGGAATAAGCCCCTTTGTTCTCCGACACCCTTCCACCAAGACACTCTTGCCTCGGGGCCTCCCAGTGGAGGGATCCACTGAAACTGAGCCACATAAGATTCCTCTTCACCCTCTCCTCTAATGTGCACATCAGGCCTTGTGTCTGTCTCTGCAAGGAAAGTACAGTGCAAAAATGCTTCAAGGGTGGGAGCTCTATGCTAAATGACTGGGGAGAGTCAGTTACCCTAACTCCTTTTTAGGGTTTGCCCTATGTATGTAGGCTTTGAAAAGTTCTGCAAGAGAAAACTTCCATTCACCCCATCTTCTACACTCTGTGTGCTGAGAGCCCAGCCTGCAGCTGTAGCTGTAGGCCGCCTCTCCATGGCACTCTGCCATTCGATGTGCACCTCCTCACTCCTGCCCTAGAGGGGGAGGGAGAAGCAGGAGTCTCCACTAAGAAGTGCCTGCCCAACTGTGGTACCCACAAGAGCTGCTGGCTGCCACAGCAGGTACTCAGTAAGTGCCACCTGGGAAGGGGCAGGCATGAGCAAGCATGGCAGTGGCTCAAGAGGGAGACCCTGAGATGGGCAGGGCAGTGGCTGGGCGCAAGTAAAATAGCATTTGAGACTCCTAGGGGTGCGTCCTCACTTCCGTGGGTACTGAGACAGTAGCGCGCACACGCACACACACTTGTACATGCACACACGCACACACACACACATACACACATCATAGCGCACTCAGCAGGTGAGACTGAGGTTCAAGACTTCACAATCCGTCCTCAGCCGGTCCCACCGAGCTGCTCAAAGCTCTCTCAGACCCAAGCCACCTCAGCCACAGGCTCCGGGATGGGCTTCACTCAGGGACCCGCATGCACCTGGGGACCACCGATGACAAAGCGCCCACTGGGCTGCAGGTGGTAAATGGTGTCGTCATCCAGGTATTTGGAAGGCACCACAGCCCTGATCACTTCCTCTTTCAGAGCCTTGCGCATGTCCTCCAGTGTGATGTCCTCATTGTGCTGCACGGAGATGACGATGGTGTGGACACGCACGGGAATCACAGCGCCACCTTTCTGCGTGTACTGAACTGTCACCTGGCATCCAAAGGGAAGGGGCACTGTGAGGCTGCAGCACATCGCTGCCGGGCATAGACCCAGAGGCCGAAGACCACAGGGACAAGCAAAGACACCTGTCCCCAAGAGCTTCAGAGACCTAGACGCACTTTTACATTTAACAATTTTCCAGGCACTGTGAGGTGACTGGGCACAAAGTAAAGTGGCTCCCATGTGTGACCCCAAATGGTAGCACTCTGAGATGAACTTCCTCACAGATGGGTCCCGCCAAGACTCCTCCCCTGATGTTCTAGAGGCCATTGGATGTCCACAAATGTCCCCTTGCTGGGATCTCTCCTTTGACTCTTCACAGCTTCTGGCCAAAGCATTCTTGTTACTGCCAATGACAACAAGAACTCATGGGCCAGAGGTCTTCTGCAGGGACAGGACCTCTTGGCCTGGGCCATGAAGGGTTGAAAAAGGCTCTGACGGGACCTTTATTATTAGACCTTCTGAAACAGAGGGGAGAACCCCACAGGAGAGCCCTGCACACGAAGTGGGGAATCCTTAGCAGCATTGGGGGCAGTGGACTTGTGTCTGTGGGGACAGTGTGGGAGGGACCCTGACCAGAATGGCCAAGTGAGAGGGGACACCTATCTATAGACCAGTTCTGGGCCAAGTGTTACACTGAAAGAAAGGATGAGTACAGGGCCCCTAGGGGGAAGGGCCACCAGTGAGGTCCTAGTAGCCAGGTCCCAGGAAGGATCTAACGCAAACTCTCACCTCCCCAAGTCAGTGCAACTCTTGCCCCAGACATGATGTTAACCCATCTGATGTGCCCACTTCACAAGAGAAGAGCAAAGCAAGGGGAAGGAAAATCACTTGTCTGGTGTCACTCAACCAGCTGGGGAAAGACCTGCGGCCAGTCCCTGCTCAGCCCAATGTAAAACCCACATTCCTACAACAGGCCAAATAAGATGCTTCTCCATAGCCAGGCGTGGTGGCGCACGCCTGTAATCCCAGCACTCGGGAGGCTGAGGCAGGAGGATCAGTGCGAGTTCGAGACCAGCCTGGGCTACAAAAGTGAGCTCAAGGCCAGCCTCAACTGCGTAATGAGACCCTGTCTCAAAAAAAAAAAAAAAAAGATACTTCTCCAGAGATGCTGTCCTCTACTGACATGTCGCCCGGTACCCTGGTCTAATGTCACAGACTGACATGCCTTGGTGACAATGGAAAGCAACCTGGGCTATGTGGGTTTGCAGAGCGCATGGGAAGAAGATGGGAGGACAGCAAGGAAGCCAGATGGAGAAACGGGTATTGGTTAAGCAGCAAGTGTCCTGGAAGCCACACCACAGAAGATACCAGACCCTTCTACAGAGAGAAAGTTGAGGTTCCACATTGAAACTATTAGGTCGAGAACACACAGAAGGGCTGAGGCCTGCCCTGTAGTTTTGTGGTCTAGTAGGCAGGATTTGTCTAGCAGAAAGTTGCCGCTGGAGACCCCGAGTCAGGCGCTGGCCACAGACCTGATGAGGCCCGGAGCAGTGCACCCTCTTCAGAGCAGGCTCACGCTGTGGCCAGTGGCCAAGGACTGCCCCTTACCAAGGGTCTGATTGGGCCTGGGGCTGCAGGAAGTGCTTCCCTGGTTTCTGCCTTGCTCAGTCTGGACCAGATGAGCCCCGCTCTGGGTCCTGCCTGCTCCCAAGAGCAAAAGAGTGGGACTGAGAAAAAGGGATAAGAGCCAAGGCCCCTGACACCTGAACCTGAGACAGAAGAAAAGTCTCAGACACAGGGCAGGGCTGGCATCGGGGATCCCAGGACGGAGGCGCTGAGCAGGCTAAAGGAGCAGAGGAGCACCCATGCTCTGGCCCCCACCTTGGGAGTACCTTACAGAAGGACAGAGCTTGGTGGGAGGAGCAGAAGCTCTTATCTCATGGTGTCAGCAAGATATGGGGAAAAATACAGCATGGAAAACATAGCTCAAACTGGGGATAAAAATAGCCACCCTCCTGCGTCCCAGTCCCCAGTATCAGCAGCAGGAGTTCGTTCAGGTGGAAAGATGCATTCTGCTCACAGTCAACACGGCGCAGTGTGGAGAATCCTTCACGACAGGGTGCAGGGAAGAAGGTGCCAGACTGCTCCACACCTACACTACACCATGGCCCGGCACCCAGGCTGCGCAGGGAGGGACCCAAACTGTGCTGTGCCCCAGGGGCTGCTGACAAGGTGCGCGCTCTGTGGCCAGGGGCTGCCGTGGTGGGGAGTCAGGCAGACCTGTGGCACCCAGGGCAGCCCCTCTCTCCTCCTTCCCTCCATGCCCGGAATGGGACACTTTTAAAAATGTTTTTATTACAGGGATTAAACCCAGGGCCTTTGCAGAGAGATATGTCCCCAGCACCCCCGCCCCTTTTTATTAAATGTCTTTTCAGGCAGGGTCTTGCTTAGATGCTAAGTTGCCCAGACGGTGCTGGCAGTTGAGATCCCCCGCATGAGCCTCTCTCAGTGCTGGCCCTCCAGACACACACCACCGCATCTGGCTTTGGCTGGGATGCTTCTGCACAGATGGGCAAGGTGTGCCCCCTTCCTTATGTACTACCGCTCTTTCCAAACACTAGCTCCCTGCCCCGCCACATGAAACAACAGCAAGCGGTGCTGTGGTCCTGTCTGCCCCATGCAGTCACCTAGGTAGTGCAGACAGCCCCAGGAAGGGGTCGCTTTAGGCCATAAGCATTTGCCCTTGTCCCAGCTGTAGCTGATCTGCAACACCTGCCCTACTCAGGGGCTCACTCTTGGGACAGTGACACTCTGTGTGGTGGGGAGCAGGACGGAGCCACATGCATAGTGGTGAGACTCAAAGCCCTGTGTTCTGATTCCAAGTGTAGAAGCAAGAGAAGGTGCTATCTGCTGGCCACCAGGGCCGACACCCACAAAGGTACCCACACTTGGCTGGTCCCCTTGGACAAGCAAGAACCACAAGTGACTCTGAGCAAGGCACAAGCATAAAGCCCCAAGAAACAAGGGGACCTGAGCCCAGTGAGGTCCAGTGAGCCAAGACAGGGTAGGAGGGAGCACACTGGCTGAGGATGGTGAAGCAGGGAGACCGCAGAAGGCAATGAATGCTGGAATGCCAAGGGGCTCCTTGCTCCTCCCACAGGAAACAGAAACTTGGAGGGACACTAAACAGACCTTAGGAAATTAAAAGTGAAGCCTGCAGGAAGTTAACTGGAGATTTCCGACAGGGAGAACATTTTTGGAGAAAGCATCCTGGCCAGGCTTGTCTGGAACAAGGGTTCTCAGTAGAGAAATCTGGGGCCCAGCTAGGGTGGAGACAACATTGGCACTGAGCAGGGCTGGGAAACGGGAAAGGCCCTGGCCCATCCTTCCTCAGAGCAGCAGTGACAAGAGCATACACTGCAGGCTCTCAAGGACACAGGTGTGTGGAGCACTGAGAACAGGGCAGGTGACTTCAGTGATGGAGCACAGGGAGTCAGGAGCTGTGTGTGTGACAGGAAGATGGGCCCCAGAGGGCTCGAGCACACACAAGAAGGGGTGCTCAGGTGCAGGTGTCACGTGATGCAATGTGAAGAGCAGCCAGCGCAGGAGGTCACTGGGACTGGAACCATCGAATCACCTGGTTCAGTGAAAGGGACACAGGGTGAAGGCCAACAGGAGGAGTCTGCGTGTGTCATGCCTGCACCACCTCAGCCTTCCAGGCCACCCTCAGATAGAGGCGTCAGGATGATTTCAACAGTGCAGGAAGCAGAGGTCAAGGCCCACTAGGCTAGGACTGGGCCCAGCAATGGTCAAGCTTTACCATGAAAAAGAAAGATGAGTGGAAGGGCCCCCGTGAGCCGCAGATGGCGAGACAGCCTGTGGAGGTGTGGGGACCATGCAGGTGGGAAGGCAGGGACCGAAATGCCGGAAACCTGTGGAGAAGCAAGGCCCAAGGGAACTAGGAGTCAGCAGACTCCACAGACGAGGAGGCAAAACAGGACCAAGAATTGCTCTTGCAACCTTTCAGTGGTTTTTGAAATTCTGTATTAAAATGTGGTGGGGCGTTATAATGAAATTTTCAAATAACCTTTCAGGTAGATAGGTTGTTGAAAGTTCAGACTGAATATTTTGATCTTAAAAATGTCAAGAGTAAAGAGAACTCTGTGGCTGACGTTCCAGGAACCCTACAGGAGTGGTGGAGACACTCACCTGAGTCTTGGAGTCTGGCCTGAGCCAGGGCAGGGCACCAGTGTTCCGCAGCTCCGCCATGCGGGCGTTGAGCTTGTGCGCCAGGACAATGGTGAGGGGCATGCACTCCTCCGTCTCATCAGTGGCATAGCCGAACATCAAGCCCTGCCACCACACACCAGGCAGACTGAGCAACACCCAGCTCCCACCACCAGGATGACAGCTTTCCCCAAATCTACAATTTCAACATTTGTTGGATGCCTCCTATACAGAAGAGTAAGTCTGAAAGGGAAGACACCATCCCTGACCTCCAGCGCCCTAGCGGGGAAGACAAGCCCCGCAGACAGTAGCATAGCCTCCCACACATTACCCACAAATCACTGCTCTGACACAGGAAAACCATCTCACCCAAGTGTGCTCCTCCAGCTCACACGTGGGTAGCAAGTCTGCCCAATAATGTGAAATCAATTAATCCACTCCTCCCCTCACCAGAAATACTGGGAACTGATTATTAAATGAAGAGCCTTCACACTGAGTTATATCCCCAGTCCATTTTAAATTTTCTATTTTGACACAGGGTAGGCTTGAACTTGCAATCCTCTTGCCTTAACTTCCCGGAGAGCTAGGATAATGGGACTACACCACCGTCCCCTCAGCTCCTCTAAGAGGATTACAACCTCACTATACCAAAGTGAGGTCCCCAGAAGTTCCCATGCTGCTGAGATACCTGGTCTCCGGCACCAACATCTTCTTCATTTTTGTCTAGGTGGACACACTGGGCAATATCTGGGGACTGCTGCTCCAAAGCCACCAGCACATTGCAGGTCTTGAAGTCAAAGCCTAGATGGAGGGGAGAGCATGCCTGAGTGAGGACTAGTGTCAGATGGGCAGGGCATCAGCACAGGTGGCTTCTGCCCAGCTGGGGTCCGGGGTCCTTCTAGGCCTACAGCTAAGGCTCATGATAATACATGAAAGTCATTCTCCTTCCCACAGCATCCTGCTGAACTCTTCAAAGAAAATTCTCTGCGGTGCATTTTATTGCATTCTACCTTGTTTGGAAAAGCATATCTCACAGGGTCAAAATATATTACTACACCGATGAAAATATCACTCTGAAACCTAGTAGGTTATAACAGCAATACATACTAGGGAAAAAACACATTTAAAAAGTAATAGCTACTTGAAATTGTGACATAAAGCCAGGCATCACAGGAACTGTACTGGTGACAAGCAGGTAGGTGACTCGTGGCCCTGTGTCTTCAGCTGTCCTGCAGGAGGCCCACAGAAACAAGTCTGAAAATCATGAAACTGAGTGAAAATCAAGGAGTCCTCCAGTGAAGCCATTCCTAAGCCCAGGGGCTAAGCATCTGAACAAATACAGCATACATGCGCCATCTCAACAGAATTCAGGTGCTGAGGCTCCAAGCTGTGCCCAGGGCCTGCAACAGATAGGAAAGCCAAGTGCCCTGGGTGTTACACACAGGCCCAGGGTTGGAGGGCCAGGCCTCTTGGCATGGTGGACGCTGGACCTGTTCAGGCAGTGCCATGAGGAGGTTGGTCCTCACAGCCATATGGGGCTATGCTGCTGCTGGGGGCCAAACCCTAGACATGACCTTCTCCTCAAGCCTCTACCCAGGTGTACTCCATGCTTCATGTGCAAGCTTCAGGCAGAATCTGCCCCTCAAGAATAAAAAATTCAAGCTTCACTATACAACATGGACCTTGCTACCAAAACTCCTTTAGACAACTCAGGCTCCAGGGTGACGCTAAGCAATGCACTTTCCCCCTCAGTAGGTCTGTCTGCCTGGAAGGCTCTTCTTGGCTCCTCTTCCACATGCCACAGCCCCCTGGATCTCAGGAAATGCGCCTTGTATTTCCTCCTGCAGTCTAACCCTCCAGTCCTATACTACACCACCGACTCGTCGCTGTGCACCATCTGCAGTCAGCCAAGCCTCCACTCCAGGAGCCCCAGGTCACACTCACCTTGGCACTTCCCTGCTCCCTGATGGATGTTTTCCACATGCAAATGAATAAGCAATCTCTCCAGAGCCATCAAAGTACTCTCTCACTGGGGACTAGACATTTTGCATCTTGCCTAATCACTTCTGGTCTGCCTAATGAATTTTCCTAGTATTGAAAACCAAGCAGGACTACAAATGATGTGGAAAAGCAATTCAGGGACCCAAGGGATAGAGGCAGAGCTTGGAGCAGGCAGAGCACCCAGTGATTGCAGCAAAGAGCACAGCGAGTAGTGGGCCCTGTGTGAGGCCGCATCCCAGCCATCCTGGTGACTCTGGGGAGAGGACCGAGAGCCAGCAGAGGCCCAAAGGAAAGCTTTTCTTTCACAATTGAAAGTGTGTGAGCTCACTGAGGAATGTTTAAGGATTGGAGCCAGACAACAAGTATAGGAGCATGACCCTGATGCTCTTGTGGAGTGGCGCATCCTCAGGATCTCAGCTCTGGTCTCTTGACATCAGTAGAAGCTCCTGCAGTCCAGGCTACTCCCCAGTTTAGACAGTGAAATACCCTATGCTCATTCTAGCTCTGACTTGCTATTGGAGCAATGCTTTTCCTTGGTCCCTGCCAGGCCTGGCCTTTCCTCTGCACTTTGGTCCCCACAGGCCTGGCAGGGCCACTGCCCTGGGTCTCTCTGTCTCCTTCTCTGCTCTCAGGCCCAGAACTTGGCTGTGTCACCATTCTCTGTGCCGTGGTGGATTTCCCAACCTGGGGGCCTTTCAGATGGCCAACAATAGCTTATTTACCTTTCTAATCTCCAATTCCTTGTCTTCATGAGAAGTACATCAGAGATTTATAATGATTAAGAGAGACAGTGCTCACCAAAAGGCCAGCGTCAGTGCTGCCAGAGTACATGTTCCCAGTGGAGCCGGCTCCCTTTATTCCATGATGCTTTCTTTGCAGTAATGACAAAGCAGGGCCGTAATGAGACTCATCCCCCGTGATGCCTGAGACCAGTGCCCCTGCTGCTGCCCTACCCTATCAGCTGTAATAATCTTGTTCAAGCCTGGGACCCCTGAAACCTGACACATGGGTCTAGTAGTGATGCTTCTTTGGGCAAGATTTGTACTCCTCTAAAACTAAGGCTCAGGTTCAGCCCAGCAGCAGGGGCTCTCTCAGCAAAACCCAGCAAGTACTCTGGCCCTCACCCTTGGCAGAGTCATCGTAGCCAATGCGTTTTATGGCATCTCGCACCACACGCTGGTAATCTACCATGGCCGTGGAGGTGATCTCCCCGCAGAGCAGCACCATGCCCGTCTTGCATACTGTCTCTGCAAGGGAAGGAGGAGGACAGGTCAGTAGCCACGGGCCAGCAGAGAGAAGCAGGAAACATTTCATGAGCAATGGACTTCAGAAAGAAAACAACAATGCCAATAAAAAGAATAAGACGAATACCCATCACTGAGCATCACTAGGTGCTACCTACATTAAGATGCTTTGAGAAGAATCAGTTGCACTTCAGCTTTATACTTACTATTGGGCTGATCTTGGACAATTTAATTAACTTAAGTCTCAGTTTCCACAAATACTCTGTAAGGGTGATTCTCTAAAGATGTGGTGTGGATTAAAAGAGACCACAGTTGTGTGTGGTGCTCGGAGTGAACACAGGCACCTGGCCCCTCTGTACATATGGCTAAAGCCCCATTGTGAACTGCAGGAAGTTGGATCAAAAGATCAAGACAAACTCTCTTTGCCTCCAGCTGTGTACAAAGATAATAGCATGTGATCCACCCTCTGAGGGCCAAGGGTCCCTGAAGCATTAGACATAGGGGCTTCGATGCCACCAGAGATAGAGGGATGGCCTTGTGTCGTGGACAGGACAGAGTTTTGAGGGTAAGGATAGCAGGGTTCTGCTCTCATTGCTGAGTGCACTGCGGCACGCCTTGGCCAAAGCCTTGATCCACTAGCTCCATGATTCCTTCAACGGAGTGCACGGCTGGACCCGAGCTGCTGCAGATCCCGAGTCTACAGCCGCTGTGCCCAGGCTTCCATCGTGGCAAAGGGTGAAGAGCTTATTCCACAAATAACAGCAAAGATTTTCAGCCTTCATGAGCTACCAGGAGACAACGCAGGGCCTGCGTGTGCCTTCAGAAAGCTGCTGCTTTTGTTATGAGCAACTGGAGGAGAAACTGTCCTCCATAGATCGCTGTAACACCTGAATCATAACCACCAGCCAAGACAAAATGGTGGAGAAGGAGCCAGAGTTCACATCATGATTCCCTGGGCTCACAGTGGTCCTGGGGGAAAATGGTGAGGGAATTTAGAAAATAAAGACAGGAGAGAAGCTTGAGGTCAGGTGGAGGTCCTCTCTCTCCTACCGGGTGGGCGAAGAGTTGAACAAGCCTGTAGGGGCATTTACCTATACTCTTTACAAAGTTAGTGCCATCAGATACAAGATTGCCTATTAACAAACAACTGGACGAGCCCTAGGCATGATGCTTTTCCTAGGACCAAAGTAACTGGGTTGCTTTAGGCGCTTTGACCTTGTCTTGCCCCCACATGTATGAGCAATTTCCAGCTTCAACTGCTCCCTGCAACTCCGCAAAGGTCCTTATAAGAGAATGTGACTTGTAGCACTCTGGGAAGCTCTGCAGCTCCATAGTCTTTGGTTTCACGTGGAGCACTGATCTCAGAACTTTCAAAGACCATTCCACTGTGAATGAACAGAGAACGTCAGGAAGGGCTTGCTGTGATCCAACTCTGCTCTTCACTGAGGAAGACAGGTAATGCCCATTCCCAGTGGAGATGGTTACCAATTTGTTTCATGGGCAGAAGCAGTTTTCTTCCTTGATTCGACATGGGAAGGCCACGTCACAAAGATCGCCCTGCAGCTCCAAGCCCATGGACTTCTACTACTCTACAGCCACAGCTCCACTGCGAGCATCTCACCCCGCCCACGCAGGCAGTCAGGAAGGGATGGATCACTCACCACAGGCCACCTTGGCATTGGGGTCTTGCTTGAGGTGAGCATCCAGAACTGCATCGCTGATCTGGTCACAGATCTTATCTGGACAAGAATGAACATGGCTGTGAATCACACAGGGAGTGAGTATAGAGGAAAGGTTATAAAATTTGATATTCTATCAATTTATAAATCAATTCTACCTACCTTACAGCCCATATTGCTCTACATATTCTGAAATTTTTATTTCTTTTCATGCTTATCTCATTTTGAAAATATACATTATATAAGCTATAGAATTCTCTAGAAGTACTATATTTCAAAATCAGCTTTTCTAAGATTCTAGAGGAACACATACACATCCCTAACTAAAGTGTTTCTCATTCCTAACTGTAACATCTAGAAATTTCCTACAAAAAGAAATAGAATCCTTCATAGCATCAATAATAGTAGGTAGTGAGATGTAAAATCACATGGGACAAATAGCTGATCTGCACTGCATCATACAAAATATCACACCAAAGGACACAGCTCTGCCTACAGAGAACTCCACAAGACCAGATGGTGGTGGCTTACATGTGAAACTTAGCTACAGGAAGCTATTTTTAAAAAGGGGAATTACATCAGCCTGGGCAATTTCACAATCTAGCAAGGCCCTATATCAAAATAAATAAAGGGTTAGGGATGTAGCTCAGTGGTTCAGTGCTAGGTTCAATCCCCATTACCATCAAAACAAAGAAAAAAGCCCAAGAATTCTCCCAAGAACACTCCGAACATCATTGCTGTTTTGAAAAATATTGCCCTAAGCATCTCCCAGAGCCTCCTATGCCCACTGAAGATCAGATGCCTCAATAACTGGGTTGTCCCTCTGCGGTCAAATGAGGAATGACAAGGATTCACCCTGAGCTAGACTTTATCTTATTGCTACTCTTTGTCTTTGAAGATGACATGTGGTCTAACATGTCGATCACTAAATATGACTGTGAAAAATTCCACTCATTTTTGTTTTATTACTTTTTAAATTTTATGTATTTGGTACAGGCTCTCAGTACACACCTCAGACTCACAGTGTTTTCAGCCTCCCCAGCACTGGGATTACAGGTGTGCACCACCATACCTAGCCTCAGCAGCTGGCTCAGCATGCCTGGGGGCGGAGCTGGCACAGCACATGGTGTCTGAAATCCAACCCCACTCTTACCTATGCAGGTTTGTTTTCATTTTTGCAAGCTGAATAATCATAACAGAAGAAATAAATGCGACTTCTATTACACACATCACAGCGTATACTGCATCTCATACTTATGGGTACTCTTAATAAACATACATTTTTAAGACTCCAGACCCAGAATGAACCAATTCAACTCTCAAAAGCATCTTAGTTTTAAATTTACATACATTTGCCGAAGATCAATGGCACCCATGTTTATCTTATCTGCCATCAATGGTTAACTTTATAATTTCTTCTTCAGAAGCTACTACTAAACATATGTTTGGGATTTTCTGTGTGCCCTCCTGTGAGTGGCAGATCCTGGCTGTAAATCTATGTTTTCATCTGAGTGCACAGTTTCTATACACACATATCAAGACTGACATACCCTAAAACTAGATGACAGCCATTTAACCCTACCCATTAGGGTCCCCAGAAGCTATTCACAGGCTGACTGTTGGTGTCTCAGCTTACTTAAAAGACCTGTTGTAAATGCAATGCTATAGAGACAGAGTCAGAATGTACCATGGGATAGTATCTAAGACTGAGGAGGTCCTTTCTGAAGTATTTGCAGGCTCCAAAACTTCTATCTTTATTACTCAGTAGCCTTAAGATAGCCAACAGTCACTTTTCTCAAAATTCCAAAAATTAATAAAATTTTGGGCCGGGTGAGGTAGCTCAGTGGTCTAAGCACCTGCTTAGGCAAGTTTAGGCAAGCATGCAGGGACCACAGTTCCATCACATGCCACATCAGCCCTGCCCCCAGAGTAGGCTGAGCCAGCCATAAATTAATTGATTAATTAATTAATTGAAACTTATCCTTCTGATGGGCACAGAATGAAAAGCCAAAGTCACTAAGCCTTAAAAGAAACCGACTTCCTTGAACAGTTAATTTATACTGACAAATGCAAGAAGAATCAGAGAACTTGATGGACTGTCAGGAAACAGAACAATCCACGGACAGACTCAAACTGTCATTCTCTGTTCAGTGAGCACATTACTGCTAGGTACAGTGTGTTGTTACTAGAGTCACTAGCTGCTCTGTGCCAAAGAACTTACTTCCTCCAGCGGAGAATCTTTCTCCTAACCTGCATGTCACCTTCAAAAGCCACTAAGATGGCCAGAGTATATTAGACACAGCCATGCCCAAGGTTAAGAGACCCACAAAGTTTATATATAGATTTATGCACAGTGACAGAGGCTATTAGCATTGAATTAAGTCTCATGAGCAGCAGTCTAATTCAAGGGTTTTCAACAGCTTCACTACTGACACTTTTGAGCCTTATAACACTTTATAGTGGAGCTGGCTCACACATTATAAAGGCAAAATTTGGCAGCAGGTTTGAGCCTCTATCCAGTTGTTCCTAGAGCACCTTCCCTCCTTTCCCTAATGCTGTGACAACTAAAATTGTCTCCAGATATTACAAAATCCTCTGGAGGAAAGGGGGACAAAATTGTCCCCAGTTGAGGACCACTGGATAACATATATAGAAGGAACAGTGCATTGGGATGACCAGAGTTATGCTACAAGTTATAAAAGTTAAATCCTTGAGGGAGAGAATGAGCACAAGGAAAATAGGAACAGGGAGACTGGGAGATATGTTACCACACACCTCAGATTCTCAAATGAATTTGAAGAAGTACATGAACACATAGCTCTGCTCTAGTTCCCAGGACTCTCCTGGTACAGTGGTCCTAAAACATGGCTTTCCAGCAGCAGCATGTCTCAGGAACTTATTAAAAATGCCATTTCTATTTCTGGAGCCCCTCCAAGACCTGATGAACCAGGCCTTTGGGAGATGCTGACACGCTCCGAGGCGTGACAGCCTCTCAGTCCAACAGCTGGAATCTCTGAGTATCTGGGCATGATCTTGTCACCAGGGAAGCCTCGCTCCTGCTCCACATCAGAGCCTGCCTGCCTTTCAGGGAGGAAAACAACGCTCCAATTCTTTTTCCTCTTTAAGAAGTCATAGGCACTTCCCTTAGGTAATATGTCCGAGACCCCAGCACATGAGGCCCAACTCAGCACCAATCGTTCGTCTCTGCACCACACAGGCCTCACATGAAGAACTTAGCTACCAATCAAAGTCTTGTTTAGGAAACATTCTCTGTTGACTCAAATTGCTCAGTGATCCTAGATAAAAGCTTCGCTCAAAATCAAAAAAAAAAAAAAATGTTAGGATCTGATTCAACATTTGATAAGTATCTTATGCTTATTGCTTATTCTGTCTTGGGCCTGCTATGTGGACATTCTGATCACAGGCAGCTTCATGGACCCTCAGCTTCATAATGAGCTGTTGCTCATGTGGTCTTTCTAGAGAACGCTATTGCAACTAACACTCCTCGTTTGTAAAACTGCTGGTAAATGACTCCCTGGGTCCAGGCTGGGCAGGATGGATTTGCAGTCAGTCCAGGACAATTCACTTACCCGGATGGCCCTCTCCTACAGACTCTGAAGTGAACATGAAGGCTCCTTCTTCACTTAGAGAATGGTCACATAAGCCATCCACAGGTCCATTCATTGTCTCACACTTCTCCACTCCACTTTTCCAAGGTAACAGTGTCAGTGCTGTGGCTTTGCCCAAGCTTTTCTCTACCAACTCAACAAGCTTATCTCTGGCAGAGGCACAGAGAGTGCTCCCGCCTACTGCCTGGGGCCACTGACAGCAAGGTGAAGATGGGTGAGATGGGAAGGTGCAGATGGAGGAGGATATGTCACTCCCTCCGCTGGCCAGAGCTTGCTCCTGAGTGACACCTATATATGGAAAAGTGAAAGTACCTGAGTAATCATGTGAGGGCATTGGAGGAGTCCATTTCCTCCGAGGGGAGGCTTCTTACCTTGGGGAACTGCGGTCCTCAACTCTGATGTCCCAAGCCTGAAGTACTTGGCCCAGGAAAGTGAAGAAGGCTGCAGGGCTTTTGCAAAACTGAAACTTTGTTGAGGTTTTCCTGCAGCTCTCCAGCTAATCTACCTATTTTTCCAGCACTTTCATCTCACTTTTGAAGACAGAGGATCTGTGTTACTCAGAAGTACAAACAGGAAGGGAGAAACTCTCTCCCAGAGGACTTGGTTCAGGCTAAGATTGCAACACTGGGTGGCCCTGTGGGTGAGTGCCTCTCCCCTTGCCTCTGGTCCAGAGTGGGCTCACCCCCTTTCCCTCCCCATCTCCTCCCTCTCAGTCTCCCTCTCCCTCTGCAGGCCCACAGAGGCAAACCCTGAACCAGCTGTGGCATTACACAACAGATGCATTTTAAAGGCAAAGTGTTTGAGTCCACATTCTGCTTACAGAAATCATCTAAACTATCAACTTCATAGAGGTACTGCAGGGAAATTAACAAGCAGCATGTTACAAAATAAATAAAAAGTACCTGGGCAAGTAATATAGAACAATGGGTTTTTGTTATTTTTGGAGATGGACCTCTGAGAGACAAATTCATTACAGAAAAATTATTAGAGTCATTCTCACAGCTGCCAGGTAATAATAAATTAAATTTTTATACAGTCACTTCTGAACACTAAATAAATACCTTGTTCACATGGCCCTTCATTGTTTTTGTCTTGAACAAAAATACACTAGACCAGATTATATTTTTAGCTCTTGGACTAAATGACAGCATCTCTCAGCTCATTCTCTTTTGCTCTTGGATGGAGCTACACCCTCATATGCAGGGGACAATCGAGGACAGAGGTCACAGAGGATGAGGACAGGTAGTGAAGCCAATCCCTGTAGAGTGCCATAAAAAGTAATCACCTAAAACTGCATACGTCACAGGTTGGACAGCGGGAAGCAAAGGCAGGGTTTAGTAGCCCAGACTCACAATTCTGATGGCTAAAATCTCCTTTGGATTTATATAAGCATTGCAATGTCTCTGGCATTAGTGCTCCAAATTCTGACATTTTAGTAACTGATCCTAAGTAGCAGCCCAGTCTCTTCAGGGAATCAAAACCATATTGAAGGGATAATAGGATAATATGAAAATTTTCATAGGATAATATGAAAAAATTTACATATACTTACTCATTATAGGCATTTAACAAAGTGTGTTGAACCACCTAGGCACACCAACACTGAAGTTCAGCGGGGAGGGCTAGGGACATAGCTCAGCCACGTAAGCGCCTGTCTAGTAAGTGCAAGGTCCTGAGTTCTATTCCTGGTACTGCAAAATAAATAAATAAATAAATAAATAAGTTTAAAAGGTTTTTTGTTTGTTTGTTTGTTTAAAAGAAAGTTCAGAAAGGAACAGGTTGCTAGGGAGGATGGACACAGGAGAAATCAATCTGGGATTCCAGACACACAGCTGGCTTGTTGTTGGCACATAAGACCTTTCATATTTGTACCTAGAATTTCAACATTGCTGTCCCTCTGTAAATGTCTTTTGGAAACATTAGTTTTCCAGAGACAATATGAGCTAATGTTTAATTTGAACTCTACCCTAGCAGTTGCAGCTATAGGGTGGCCACCCTGGGGAGACGCCCTGCAGACAAGAGGTGCTTTTGGAAATGTGCAGCAGAGGTTCCCGCCATCAGGCTACAAGCTCAGAGGGTTTAGGAGCAGAGGGCACAGTCGAGGGCTGTCACATGCATCATTTTCTCATGAGTCACGCAGCATGGCAATCCCAAGATGCTTCAAGATCTTTCCAAGACAGGTATTAGGGAGCAGTACAGGTGGAGCAGGGCTACAAGCACAGGCCTGGGCCAGGCCTCCTAACCTCTCCAGCCTACAGCTTTCTGAGCTATAAAGTATATGTTAAATGACAATCTACCTCGTAGCACTTGTAGGAGAACTACATTAGGTCATTTAGGTATGATGAGTTTTGAACACACTGCTCTCAAATAATAAAAATCTAATGAATAGTAGCAAATATTATTATTAGGCAGTACATATGTATGTCTTCTCTGAGCAAAATGAAACCGTCACACACACACACACACACACACACACACACATACACACACACACACACACACAAACACAAATTTGTATCTTGATTCTCCCCCACAATTGATTCTGGTCCTGTATTTACATCTTCACATATACAAAGCCCTCATCTATTAGCACTCAAATCATATCCTACAATAAGGAAACACTGAATTATTTAATCATTAATTCACCAATGGTTGAATTTTGTTTTTTAATTTTCCAGTTACTCGGTATAGTAATAACTTCACAGTAAAGAGTCTTGTGAGAGGCATACTTTTATAAAAGTTGGAATGAAAGACTTTGGCAATACTAAATCAGCCAGAAGATTCTACTTCTGTGATGAATTTTACCAGCTAGAGATTTAAAAATAGTCATTTGGCCAAAACTTAGAAGAGTTTTAAACTGAACCTTTCAGAAAGAATTGGCAGAGTGTAGCAAAGGTAGAATGACTTTTGAAGCTGAACTCACAAGGACTTCACAGCCTTGACCCCCATTTAAACACAAACACAGTCTTCCACATGCACAGACTGTCCTGCTCTGCTAGCCAGGGAGTGTCCCAGTGAGGGCCCCAAACACACTGATTACCTAAACTCACCGTGTCAAAGACCCACAGTTCATTTCACTTCCATTCCGCAACCTTCAACTCTAAACCTCACTCCTGCTTCAGAGGACACTTGGCTTTGAAAATAGATCTCAATTTACCTGACCTACCTCTCCTGAGTTCCTTGACTCAGAAAGGGAGGATCATCCCCAATAAGCTGGCCAGTCAAAGAGAAGTTTGAGGACAGAGGATCCTGGACAGCACTATGTGCCCCGCCCCCAGCTGGAGCAAGGACCTGCCAGACAGCACCTTCCACTGCCTCCCACATGGTCATACCACGAGCAGATGACCAGGTAACTCTGCTGACCTTGACCACCAGGTGCAGAGAGGCAGCATGGTGCTTAGGTGACGAGTTCTGAACTCCAGCCAGAAGCTCCTCTCACTTAAATGGCACAAGGATTGACTGCAGGGAATGTTTTGTTTATTTGTTTGTTTGTGCTTTTTTTTTTTTTGCCTTTTTGAGACAGGGTCTCGCTATGTAGTTGAGGCTGGCCTTGAGCTCACTTTTGTAGCCCAGGCTTGTCTCCAACTCTAACCAATCCTCCTGCCTCAGCCTCCCGAGTGCTGGGATTACAGGCATGAGCCACCACGCCCTGCTGAGGGAATGTTTTTAAGACCTATTTTGTCTTATTCATTGTAAGCACATCTTTTCCTATATACGCCATCCTAGAGCCCAAATAATTTATGAAAGAAAGATAAAATTGACTTGGTTTGCCCATTTTTAAAAATTTTAGGTGATTTCTACAATATACTACATGATCTATATTGGTTGAAAAGTCCAAATAAGGTGATCTTACAGTGGCCATTCTAAGAGGGAAAGAAGACAAACAAAGGCTTTACAACAAAAGCAGGACCCAGCAAGGGACAGAAGGAATGACTGGAATTCAGACTGGGAACAGAGAGACAGGGAAGCCCTGGAGGGGGACTAGGTGGGGGAATCAAGCAGGAGCCACAGAGGAAGAGCTTGGTGGGCAGGGCAGGGCAGGAGCCAAGAACTGGGAGAGGGGCTGCAGAGTGGCCATGAGCCATAAGTTCCAGTCTGACAGGGTGATGCCTGCCACCTCAGAGAAGGAAAACCTCCCAACCAAGGGTTAGGACTCCTCCCCTAAATCTGGGAGTGACTCAAGAACAGATCTGATATAATCATGAAAAGCGGGGCAGATCCAGCCACTCTCCAGAGTGTTATGGCTTAGGCCCTTCCTCCAAATGGACCTCCTGACATTCTGAGCAGCTGTTTAAATTTCTTATTATCAACAATAATTTCATTTTCCATGGAACCTGTTCACTCCTCTTCATTAGTGGCTTGGAATGCTCTCCCTCTGTTCCTGTGTGTGCCTTTGCACTCATCCGTGTCATCTCAGGTGTGACATCCGCACTAACTAGGTTGTGCCCCTCTACAAACCCTGCAGGGGCTGGCACCACAGTACACACAGGAAGCATCTGCCAACTCATCCCTAGATTGAGCAACCTCTCATGGCAATGAGCCTTCAGCTAAAGCATACAAACAATATTACAAACACTATTTATATAGTGAACGCCAAAGCCATCTCCTACAAATACTTCACTCTGAAACATCATTCAGCAGTAAAAAACATGCAGCATCACACACAAAGGAATGGGTGGATTATGACCATCCATAGTGCAGAACCCAGGTTTTAAGAAAGACTAGAAGAGTCCGTTGCACCCAGTGGATTCTGCACTCTAGCAGCAACCAGACACCAACTCCTGGCCAGCTCTCTCCCCATGCTGATTCCCCTTTGTTATAGTTTGTGTCTAGTTGTCTCCTCAAACCCTCATGCAGTCATGGGGAGAGGACTTTTAGAGTTAGAGATTGACTCATGAGCCACTGGGATTATGGATGATCACTGGGATTGTAGGTTTTAGTACTGCTGGGATTACAGGTGTTAAGTGTTATGCCCAAGCTGGGGCACAGAGCCTGAATACAATAAAAGAGAGACAGACAGGAATTATCATAAATATTACACTCTTAAGGAAACAGTGAATCACAGAAGACACTCTGGAAGAAGGAAAAACAATGTCCAGAACTAAGCTATAAGGCAAGACAAAAATATCAGAACTTTTGGGACACAACAAAAACAGTTCAAAGAGAGAAGTTTATAGCTATTACTTCCCACATCATAAAAACAGAAACTTCAAATATCCTACTAATGTACCTGAAGGTCATAGAAAGACAAACATAATCCAAAGATAGTATGTGGGAGAAATTCTAGGTGTGAGAACTCCCCCAGCCTGCCAGAAGCCCAGCTGACCCAGTAGCCAGGCCCGGCGTGACTGTAGCAGCCCTGACAGACTAATGGACCCAGGCACAGGTAGGACCTCTCAGCCTGCAGCCCCTGCACCCCCAGCAGAACTCATCCCTCACCCACAGCAGCGCTGATGCACCAACCGACCTGTGGATGCACAGATAGGACCTCTCAGCCTGCCTCCCTCACCCCATCCCGCACCACCACCAAAACCCTGCCCCTGCCCACAGCTCATGGGTGGTGGACACGTAAGCAGGAACACTAGGCATGTACCCTTGTTCCACCAGAACTCCTACCTTGCCCAGAACCCAGCTCGAGCATCTGCTGTCGAGCCCTGAAGCAAAATTTCCTGCAAGAGAGATTGGACATTGGACCATACCAGCTAAGCCAGGAGCTGAGCACCTAGCCAGAGGGGCCCAGCAGGCTCTCATCCAAAAGCTTTGGGTGAAGAAGCTGAGCAGAACAGTCAGACTGAGCCAGGAATATCTGGACAATATCAAACTTAGTAGAACCAGACCCAAATTTCAGCAGGCACTAATGGCATAACCTCACCAAAGTTCTGCACCAAACATCACTGCTACACAGAATGATACAGACAAGGAGCAAAATGCAATCTAAGGTCCCGAGCCCACCTGGAACAAATACAGGAGAAGCTACCATAGAAGAAATTGAGAATCATGCAGTCGAAATCTCTGAATTAGTAGCATCTGAAGTAAACAAACAAATGCAGAAATATAAAAGGGAACTCCGATTGGAGAAAACCTTAGAAATAAAAAATAAAACTTTTTGAATTACTAGAGTCTGAAGGAAAAAAAAAAGAAAAAAGAAAAGAAGAAAGAAAGAAAGAAAGAAAGAAAGAAAGAAAGAAAGAAAGAAAGAAAGAAAGAAAAAATAACTGCAGAAAAACGCAGAGGGAGCCAGATTAGAAAAAACCTCTGCAGTAAAAAAAGACATCTCTAACCACCATCTGAAGTAAAAGAACAACTGCAGAAAGGTAGAGAGGAAAGGAGAGCAGAAACAACCTCTAAAGTAGAAAAAGAAAGGATAACTATAATGAAAGATTTCATAAATGCCTCTAAAGAAGACATTGATAAAAACTTAGAGGAGAATAGAAAAATGATGGAATCCTTAAATGAGCAATATAGAAAAGAAATAGATCACACAAAACAGTTTCAGAGAGATGCACGGAAAATAAAATCTCAGTCACAAGCTGGCAAAACTGTATGAACAAAAGTGCAGATAAAGACTACTAAAAAATATTTTAGAGTGAGACAAAAATGACCTGATTTCTATAAATAAGACCAGAAAGAACACACCAAATAGAGCAACCAACTAAACAGGAGAAAAAGGAGTAAACAGTAGTAAGTAAAAGACATGTCAATCATAAATCAATACATTTCAATTATAACCACCAATGTAAATGGACTCAATTTTCCAATTAAAAGAAATAGACTGGCAGAGTGGATAAAGAAACAAAATCAACAATATGCTGAATACAAGAAACACATTTAACTTTTAAAAAAACTCACAGATAAAAGTTAAAGGATGAAAAGCAATATTACATGTCCCAGCACCTCAAAAAAAAAAAAAAAAAAAAAAAAATGGAGGTAGCAATCCTGTTTGCAGACTCTCTAACTTCAAACCAAGATTAGTCAAATGAAATAAAGAAGGCCACTACACACTGGATAGGGGACAAATTCAAGATGAAGAAGTAACACTCATAAATATGTATGCTCCCAACACAGGAGCACCAAGTTACATAAGACAAATCTTAATGGACATGAAAAATCTAATAGCAAATACCACAAACTTAACAGGAGACCTTAACACCACTTTATCCCCAAAAGATAGGTCAAGCAGGCAAAAATCTAGCAAAGAAGTCACATAACTGAACCAGATATTGGAACAACTGGACTTAGTGGACATACACAGAGTGTTCCACCCAACCACTTCAGAATATATGTTTTTTTCAGCTCCACATGGGACACTTTCCAAACTAGACCACATATTAGTGCATAGGTCATGCTTAAGTATACACAAGAAAACAGAAATTATAACATGCATATTAGTTGACCACAGTGCAATGAAACTGGAAATAAATGACAAAAGAAATCACAAGAACCCCCAGAAATACATGGAAATTAAATGACACCCTTCTCAGCAAGTAGTGGGTTACAGATGAAATTAAACAACAAAACTAAACACTATTTACATTTTAATAAAAATTCAAACACAACTTACCAGAATATATGGGATGCAATGAAAGCAGTTCTTAGAGGGAAATTTATAGCTCTGAACTCACACATTAAGAAAACAGAATGGAGCCGGGCGTGGTGGCTCACGCCTGTAATCCCAGCACTCGGGAGGCTGAGGCAGGAGGATCAGTGCGAGTTCGAGACCAGCCTGGGCTACCAAAGTGAGCTCAAGACCAGCCTCAACTGCATAGTGAGACCCTGTCTCAAAAAGACAAAAAAAAAAAAAAAAAA
>PVJA010007557.1:0-40355 GCA_004027025.1 Myocastor coypus | reverse complement strand
GAATTAATGAATCAAAGAGCTGGTTCTTTGAAAGATTAAAACTGATAAGCCCCTAGCTAACCTTATCAAAAAAGAGGAAAGAAAGGACTCAAATTCAAGCAATAAGGAATGAAAAGTCTGAAATTACTATAGACTTAGCAGGGATTCAGAGGATCATTAATAGCTACTTTGAGAATCTTTACTTCCATAGAATTGAAGACACAGATGAAATGGACAGATTCCTAGAAAGGTACAAATTACCAAAACTGAATGAAGAAATCTAAGAACTCTCAATAACCCAATAACAGCCAATGAACTATAAAGTATAATAATAAAAAAAAAGTCTACAAACAAAGAAAAGTCCAGGTCCTGATGGATTCACCACTGAATTCTACAAGAAATTTATAGAAGACTCAATCCCAATACTCCTCAAACTCTTCAATGAAATTGAAAAAGAAACAATCCCACAAAATCATTCCTAGAGGCAAGTATTACACTGATACCAAAACCAGAGAGAGATGCAACTAAAAAAGAGAATTGCAGACCACTTTCTCTCACGAGCATAGATGCAAAAACCCTCAATAAAATTCTCGCCAATAGGATGCAGCAAATCATCAAGAACATTATAATATATACACCATGACCAGGTAGGATTCATCCCAGAGATGCAAGGATGGTTTAATATATGCAAATCCATAAATCTAATACACAACATCAATAGAGCCAAAGCCAAAAACCATATGATTGTCTCAATTGATGCAGAAAAGGCTTTGACAAAATTCAACACTCATTCATGTTAAAAGTCCTACAGAAAATGGGAATAGAGGGCCTCTACCTCAATCTGATAAAAGTCATCTATGACAATCAAATGACTAACATAATTCCAAAAGGGGAAAAGCTGATGTCTTTTACTCTGAGATCTGGTATAAGACAAGGATGTCCCCTATTGCCACTCCTATTCAATATAGTTCTAGAATAATTAACTACATTCATTAGACAAGAGAAATAAAAGGAATAAGAATAGATAAATCTCCACCAAGAAGCTACTAGAATTAATATGCAAATTTAGTAGCACAGCAGGGTGTGAAGTCAACACACCAAAGTCAATAGCATTCCTCTACATGAATAACAAACACACTGAGAAATTAGAGAAACAATACCTTTTACAATAGCATCGAAAATCATGAAATATTTAGGAATTACCCTAACTAAAGAATATTAAAATATTAAAAGATCTATTTAATGAAAACTACAGTACTGTGAAAAAAGAGATCCTAGAGGATCTCAAAAAATGGAAAGATATTCCCTGCTCCTGGATAGGACGAACCAACATTGTGAAGATGGCCATATCCCCTAAATTGTTATACAGACTTAATGCAATCCCTATCAAAATGCCATCAATATACCTTACAGACCTGAACAAATCATTCCTAAAATTTATCTGGAACCAGGAAAGATCTAGAATTGCAAAGACAATCCTGGGTAACAAAGATAAGGCCGGAGGTATTATAATTCCTGACCTAAAATTATACTACAGAGCTGCCAGGATAAAAGCAGCATGGTATTGGCAAAGGAAATAGACCTGAGGATCTATGGAATGCATTAGAAGATGCAGAAAGCAAGTACAAACACACTCAGCCACCTTATTTTTGACAAAGGGGCCAAACATGATTACTGGAAGAAAGATAGCCTCTTTAATAAATGGTGCTGGATAAACTGGCTCTCTACATGCCAAAAACTAAAACTTGATCCAGGTCTATCACCATGCACTAAACTAAAGTCAAAGTGGATTAAAGACATAAATATTAAAAGAGAAACACTAAATCTCCTCGAGGAGAAAGTCAGAGGAAATCTTGAAGACATCAGGGTAGGCAAAGAGTTCATGGACAAGAATCAAAATGCACATTTAACACTTGAAAGAATCAAAAACTGGGACCTCCTCTGGCTGAGAGGTTTCTTTGCGTCAAAAGAAATTACCAACACAGTGAAAAAACAACCCACAAATTTTGAAAAGATTTTAACTAATAAGTATTCAGACAAAGGTCTTCTATCTAGAATTTATAAAGAACTAAAAACCATTAGGGTCCCAAAATTCAAAGACCCAATCCAGAAATGGACATATGAGATGATAACATACTTCTCAGAGAAAGAAATTCAACAAGCCAATAAATACATGAAGAAATGCTCCACATCACTAGCCATTTGTGAAATGAAAATCTAAACACACTTAGACACCATCTCAGCCCAAAAAGAATGGCTACCATTAATAAATCAACTAGCAAAAATGTTGGAGAGGCTGTATAGAAAAAGGAACATTTCCCCACTGCTGGTGGGAATGCAGACTGGTGCAACCATTATGGAGAGCAGTATGGAGACTCCTTAAATAACTAGAACTGAGAATCCCATTCAATACAGCTATCCCCTACCGGGAATTTTCTCAGAAGAACTGAAAACATCATATTGTAGTGATATCTGTGTACCTATGTTCATAGCAGCACAATTTGTGACAGCCAAATTTTGGAAACAACCACAATGCTCATCATCTGAAGAATGGTTGAAAAAGATGTGGTATTTTCATACAATGGAATATCACTCAGCTATAAAGAATGATAAACTAGAAAACTTCATATATATGAGTGGATGTATTTTGAACATATACTCATAAGTGAAACAAACCAGACCTACATATGTAAATATCATATAGTTTCCCTAGTGGAAGCACTCAAAAGAAGGGGAAAAATCAATCCATCAATCAAATAATCAATTTTAGAGGGTACCAGGTATCAAACTCAGTACCTTGCATTTTCTGCATCCTCAGCCCATATAAATTATTTTAGAAGAGTGACTTAAAAACAAAATGTATTTGGAAGAGTTTAAAAAAATTTTATTGAAAGTGTCAATGCTAAATTATTTGACCAATTTTACATATCTATATCTATTAATCTGAACAGATTTGATGCTGAAAATATGTAATACAACCATTAAATCTTTGTTCTTGTTTTGAAATTCTGTCCTATATGTACTTTTGTTTGTTACTCTTTTTCTATCTTTGTTTCTGCTATTTTTACTCTTTAAAATAAAATTTTAAATATTCAAAAAAGAAAGAAAAACAAAAATAAAAACAAAAAAAAAACAGAACTACAGACCAATTTCTTTAGTGAGGATGCATGAAAAAAAGAATCCTCAATAAGACACTGGCAAGCAAAATTCAACAGATCGTCAAAAAGATTTTACATACGACCAAGTAAGCTCCGTCCAAGTGAGATACAGGCAGGAAGGCTCAACATATGTAAATCACTAAATGTAATGCACCACATAAACAGAAGCAAGGACAAAAGCCACAGGATAATCTCAACAGACACAGCAAAAACCTTTGACAAAAACCCAACATCCTTGCACAATAGAAATGTAAAGAAACTAGGATTAGAAGGACCTTATCTGTGTGGCATTTTTCCTTGTCTCTTACTCTCTTTTAATATCCTTTTTTGTGTTCTTATAAAACAACCATTTACTTAAGAGAGTATAGCAATAACAAATTACATTAGAAGCAGCACACATCTAAAAGACCAGAATGACAAGATTGACCAATTTTGTATATGCTTAGATATCTAAATTTCTGTGTAAAAATGTATATTTGATTTTTTTATCACATTCTATAGGGCTTTATTAGAATATCAGTGATTGATGCAAAATACTGACTCAAGTTAAGTCTAAGACATTTGATATTCAGAAAGACAGTGATGCTAAGCTCAAGTACCTATGGTATAGAGCAATAGTATTACTAAGCTTCTTTTATGAAGGATTAAGAATGTAAGTTTACAGGGGCCTGGCGGGATGGCTCAGTGGTCTAAAACACCTGCTTGGGAAAGCTTGGGCAGCTTCAGGGACGGCAGTTCGATCCCCGGCACCACATGCTGTGCCAGCCCTGCCTTCAGGACAGGCTGAGCCGGCCATAAAAATGAGTGAATAAACAAACAAAGGTTCTGAAACAAGAAAAAAATAAATAAATATATAAATAAAATAAAGAATGTAAGTTTACAGACCACAAATTGGAGAAAAAGAAGGACTGCATGGATGGCCAATATTTTGGCCCTAGCACTTCAAGGTCAGAGAAGACTCAGGACATAAGAGAACCTGTGCTGTAACATCCTATAACTCAGTGGTTTCCCAAATTTTCCACTCAAGAAAATTTTGGGGCTACAGAGGAAATGGATTGACAATGTATAGTGTGCCTAAGGAGAGTCACTTAGAGAGAAAACATTCTCTCAGGCCTTCACAGAGAAATCCTGAGGGGATTTGACTGACTCTGGGAGATGCAAAAGTTACATGTTTTGCTATACAGGTCTTGCTTTAACTTGCCCTTAACCACCCAGCAGAAAAGTTTAACCATGAGGCATACATAAAAAGTAAATCTAGATTAGTACGTTGAGCTGTAAAAGGCTTAAGTCAACAGCTTCCCATGTTGCCACTTCTGCCAATAACCCCACTACGATTATGGAATATTGGACTATGTATACAATTACTTTCTCTTAGTTCAGTGAGAAGAAATTTTTGTATCAATAATGATTAGGAAAATTGTCATGTCTGCATCCTGTGCTCTAAATAACTACTATGAGGACAACAATATGCATTGTATCAATTACTGGGAATGTACTACTAATGTGTTTTGAAACTGTCACATTGTTATTTCTTATTAAAAGTAGTAAAAATAAAATAAAAAGGAAAGACTTTATCTCAATCTGACAAAAGCCATTCATGACAAACTTACTGCCCCAATTATATTAAGTAGGGTACATTGGAAAGCATTTCTTCTAAAATCAGGACTGCTGTTGTACATAGGATACAAAATATTAGCAAGAAAAAAATAGGCAAGAAAAAGAAGTAAAAGAGATATTTATAGGAGAAAAAAAGAAGTCAAACTACCATTATTTACAAGTTACATGATCCTCTAAACAGAAGATCCAAAAAGTCTACTAAAAGACTCTTGGGAGTTAATAACCACATTGAGTAATGTAGCAGGATACAAAATGAATACACAAACCCTGTACACTAACGATGAACCCACTAAAAAGAAAATTAAAAAGAGAATACCATTCACAATATAACCAAAATATTTTAAGGCTTATGAATTAAGGAAATGAATGGCCTATACAATGAAAAGCACAGAACTCTAAAAAGAAAATCATATAAGTGAAAAAATATGCTCTACTCTTGCATAGGTAAAAGCAAAATAGTCAAAATGCTCACTTCCAAAATTGATAATGTCAATTCAGTGCAACCTCAACGAAAATTCCAACAGCATTCTTCACAGCACTGGGGAAAATAATTCTAAAATTCATATGGAATCAAAAGAGACCTATAATAGCAAATGTAATTCTTATTAAAAAGAAAAGTGTGAGGCATCACAGTCCCACACTTGATGTTATACCACAAAACTACAGTGTTAAAAATAGTATAGTCTGGCACAAAAACAGACAAGAGGATCAATGGAAAAGAACAGAAGATGTGGAAACAAACCCAGTCTCACTGAGCTATGGTTATATCAAAAGGCCAGATAGGCTGTGGCTCTCAGAAACCAGGTTGATGCTATTGGGAAATATGTGGACAGGAAGCTTCCCATCATGCCACAGTGATGGCCATGCAAAGGCATGTGGGAAGTCACAAATAGGCAAGGCTCCATACTTGTTACAGGCATTTGCCCATCCTCCCATCTCTCATTCACCTGACTCTTCTCTCTCCATGAATGGAGGATAGGTCCTCCACAGTGAAAACCCCTAATGGGCTTATATGTGTTTGCCAGGTGATCTTAGGAAACACTACTCCAGGCAACACAAAGAAAATGCTCACAAGCCCAAAATGGAGAGACCAGATCATCAAAAGCTCTGCAGGTACTCTCAGTTGACACTTCATTGCAATGACAAAAATAATTGCAACAACAATAAAGAAACAGATCTGAGCAAAATAGGAACATTCACAGAACATAAAATCAGATGTAGATCTCTACAGAACCATGGTGCTAGCTGCTGCTACTTGTAGAGATGACCAGATAAGTCTATCCTTGGAGGGAGGGGCACAGACAGGAAGGAAAAGAGCATTTAGCATGACTGGATGAAGTAAGGGAGGATGCAGAGGTAACTCCCAAATCTCAGGCCTGAGTAAACTGGGAGTCCAGAATGACATAATAATGACAATGAACACAAATATCATGTGTTGCCAGGATGCGCTGGGCAGGCCCAGAGGTGTGAGCTGGTGGCCTAGAGGAAGGTAGGCATTCCTCGTGACCTAGACCAAGTCCCAGCCATGCACATGCTAGCATTCCATCTTGCATGCACATCAACATCTTACTCAACAGGTGGTAAGGATATATTTAGTAAGTTTCCAAAAGAATCCAAAGTAAACTTTCTTCTACAGATACAAAATATAAACACAATCCAAAGCCCTGATTAAAAGTGCAATCTCTACAAGGAACTTCAATAAGATTCTGTCTCATTAATGTTAAATGCTAACGTCTTATACTGCTAAAGATTATAGTGTCACTAAGAAAACAGTACTCATCTTACACACGCAAGTACATTCTTCTTGATCAGTGTAGAGCTGAAGTAAAAATGGAACCGTCATGGGTGTGTTCAGAATTAGCCAGTAACTCCAGAGTAGAACATGAACTTGGGTGGAATATAAGAGGAGGATCTGATTGGCCATTTCATCTCCCAACCTAAGATAACCTCCGTGAAGGTAAGAAGGAGGATTATAGAAGTGCAATTATGAGGCAGAGTATCATGAATTATGAGTACTTCTATGGCCTCCTCTGTCCAGCTAAGAGTAGCTCTACTAAGATTTTTAAGGTAGAAAAATACTGAGTCTGTTCATTGGAATCAATGCATTAAATATATTATGCATGGCCAGATGTGGTGGCACACACCTGCAATCCAAGCACTTTGGGAGGTTGGGCACGAGGATCACAAAGTAGAGTCCAGCCTAGGTAATTTAGCATGGTTGTAGGGAATTAGTGATCACCTCTAAACTCTAAACTTTTCCATTTAGAACACAGCTAAGATGTTGCAAAACTCTCTTAGGCATCTTTTGGCATTTTTAAAGACCTACATATATATGTACACGAAACTTTCATATTGAAATTAAATCTTGAGGGCCCGCAGGGATGGCTCAGTGGTCTAAAGCACCTGCTTGGGAAAGCTTGGGCAGCTTCAGGGACAGCGGTTCAATCCCCGGCACCACATGCTGCACCAGCCCTGCCCTTGGAGTGGGCTGAGCCGGCCATAAAAATGAGTGAATAAACAAACAAAGGTTGTGAAACAAGAAAATAAATAAATAAATAAATAAATAAATAAATAAATAAATAAATAAAATTTTTAAAAAAAGAAATTAAATCTTGATAACCATAGCCACTCACTGTAAATCAGTTTTATTTTCAAAACTGAAGATGATCTCAACTGACATTTTGAAATATATAGAAATAAAAATCATCATGCCCTTCTCTAAGTGGACTCATCATGAGCTTAACAACTCAGAGCGGACAACTGGGAGGTTCACAGGTTGACAGAGCTTTGTTTGACTTTATATATACATTTTAGTACAAGGTCTACAGGGTCTGCAGGGCCTACAAGATCTCACTACATAGATCAGACTCGAAGTGATCCACCTCCGAAGAGCTGGGATGACAGGCAAGCACCACCCGCCCAGTCTCACTCAGGGGGGTAGGTGGGTGAGGGGGTGGGGGTACCCGCACAGCATGCGGTGGATCTGCTGCTGCGCTCTGCCTGAGCAGGAGTTTCAATTTGCTGAGCTATTTGGCTGGCTCTTTAGGCTTTTCCGTTTTGTTGTTTGCTTGTTTGTTTGTTTGTTTGTTTGGCAGGGGAGGGGGGCTACTTCAGGCTGCCTTAAGGGCAGGTCTGGTGCAGCTTTTGGATCTGGGGATCAAACCTCGGTCCTATGAGCCTGTCTACATTTGCCCAAGTAGCGCTTTAAATAACTGAGCTATGGGGCAAGCCACTAGTGTTAAGTCCACATTGTACTTGCTGGGAGTCAGGAACACAATTTAGGTTGTGGCAGAGAACCCAAGTCAGATTTCCCCCAGAACACAAGTTGTTTACTGAGAAAATCCCCATCTCAAACCACATAATAGGAAGCTAGAATACTTCTAAGAACAAAAATTGTAGAGAAAATATAATAGTTATGAAGTAACATGATTTTAGTTTTCTCTTTTCTTCATTTTGCCTAGAAAATTTTCTGATAATAAAGGATAGTATTGTTGGAATCCAAATAATTTAAATGAAAAAATACCCAAAATATTTAGGTCATTTAGTCCAACCTACCTATGCCACTCAAGTTTTCACTCTAAAAATACACAAAACTTGGCAAGAAAGAAAGAAACAAAGAAAGAAAGAAACAAAGAAAGAAAGAAAGAAAGAAAGAAAGAAAGAAAGAAAGAAAGAAAGAAAGAAAGAAAGAAAGAAAGAACGAAAGGAAAGAAGGAAGGAAGGAAAGAAGGAAGGAAGAAAGTTTCATATATAGAAATGCCTATATAATCACCTCATTTGTTGATCTCGAAGCAGAGTTCTAAATTTCTATTTGGAACACGGCCCCCCTCTATGACTCCTTCCCTGATACCAACTTGTCATATTAATTCTGAGTCAGTCTGTCACAGTGTACAATGTCAGTCATTCAAGGGTTGCTTCACTCAGTTCTCTCCATGACTCTGATGCAGGAAGTCTGAGAGCCACAGATTAGGTGATCTGTTTCAGGTTGTCTAGTTAGGAGGCACACACTCAAACTCAGCTCTTCTGGTTTCAAGTACAGTCTTTTTTCCCCACACTGTGTGGCCTACCAACACCAATCAACACCACTTCCATTTTTTGCCCAACTTAAGATAATAAGTAACTACCAGCAAATTATGGTACCTGTTGCCAGCTACTCATATGCTTTCTGCTACAAAGGTTGAGGAAGAAAGAATAGTTTTCACATCTTCATGTGTAGAAAGCTTGACTGTGAATGTTCCTGAACTCTACTCAAATCCTGGGAAAATGAAACATGCTCACAATGCTCTGCTTCCACTGGCTTTTCATCCATAAGGAGCATTTGTCTAAACTTCTGTGCCCAGTGAATCATCAGACATCATAAAGAAGAAATAAACAGTAGAACATGCTCAGATGGATCAAAACCTGCAGAATGAGCCACTCAGCGTGAGCCAAAGCCATAGCCAGCCCTGTGACCATCACCCACCTTCCTACCAGAAGCTGCCCTCCACCTCCTTAGCACTGCTGCTCCCCCCTCAGGTCTCTCCAGCAGCCTAAGCATCTACCCAACACCTCGGTTCCTGCTCACTCCATACTCAATGAGCTTCTGTTTCTATCTTTATAAAATCAGGGACAATACCTGAGCTGCAATCAATATCAAAGCAATCTAGACAATTCAAGTGATAGTCCTTACCCTAGCTGGCTCATTATAACTGTTTGCTTGAGACAAATAAAGCTCTAGGATGGCCCTCCCGACAGGGTGGCCACATAGGAGATGCTCTGGCCATGCCAACATTCTGGTAATTCATAAAATCGCATCTGCCAACAACTGTCATCCTGGTGGCACTGTCGATGGCCATTCATGCACACCTTCCTGCTGAGTTCTGCACTATCTTGTACTTGACAGTAATTCTTAAAGTCTTTCCCTTGCTCACTGAAGAAAATTTTAACAAGCAGATTAAAGGGCCAAAGGTAATGGTAAGACCAGAAATAGGTTAAGATGTTTAAATTGCAATAGACAAGTTCTTTATCAGCACTTATATACCACTGGAGCAATATCACCAATGTATAAATAATGAGCTAAAATTTTTATTCAGTATAACTCATGAAACTTACCAATATATTTGGTAAAATTATGGTTTACAGCATTTTAAATTTGCAATATGGTTTCTTATAATATTTGAAGAAAATTATATTGAAGAGATAGGCCTTAAATTAAGCTATCTACCCTAGAAGTTTTTCAGAATAAGAAATTATTATTCATCTATGAAAGAGAAGACAAAAGAGCACAAACGTGAAGTATGACTTTTTAAAATTTAGAATCCCTGCTCCTTATTTTGATAGGGTCTCCCTATGTAGTTCAAGCTGGCCTTGAACTCACTTTGTAACCTAGCCTGGCCTCAAACACATAGCACTTCTTCTGCCTCTGCCTTCTGAATGCTAGGATTACAAGTATGTACCACCAAAACTGACTTATTTAAACAAAAGGAAACAAAAGTGTTGCCAAACAATAAATGCAATAGGCTAAGCTAAAGGACAGTACACCACTTGAGCAATATCCCAACACAAAGGAATCAATGAAGAAAGTAAATAAAAAAAAAAAGAAAAACAAATCAATAGCAGATGCAAGCAGATAATCTGAACATGAAATTCCCAGAATAAATTCATCATCCAATACACATGAAAAGAGGTGTGACCTCACTACTAACCAAAGATCACACAAATTAAACAACAAAGGAGATACCACAAGCTGACACCTGTCATGGGCAAGAGATGTTGTAGTGTAATTTACCAAGTATCAGGCTACACCATGACCAACTGGCACTCCTGTGCGTGGCTGGCAGAATGTGGCCTGACAGCACTGTGTTGATAAGTAGTGCAGCACCAGCTAGTAGCTTCAGAATGGGAACCACTTGTGCCTGGGGTTTTCACAAGTGTGCCTCATCTACCTGAGCAGCACTTTGCAGAGTACAGCTGCTAAGGAGCTACAGCAGCAAATACAAGAGTTCGTTAGAAATCCCTGCTCTGTAGCCCCAATGCAGACCTACTGAGTTGACTTTGAGTGGGTTTTAGGACTCCTGTAGCACATTATGCTAATACTAAGTTCAGAGCCAACAGAGAAGCTTTGGTGGGGGGCAGGGATTAAACTCAGGTCCTTGCGTTTTCCAGGCAAGTGTTTATTCCACTGAGCTATCTCTCCAGCCCCCAGAGAAGCTTTTTGCTTGCTCATATATTAGATTGTACCAGAACACCAGGATAATGTCCTTGATGCATTCTCTAGGAAGGGTGGCATAAAAGGACTTTGTCAAGTCACAGAATGGGAATAGTCAGACCTCAAGGGCATAAAAATAAAAGCTTATAATATTTTTAAATAAAATTGTATAAAAATAAAGCTATAAAACCATTATAAGAGTGGGTCCAATGATACATTATGTGGCAGTCAAATTAAGTAAGGGATGGACAGGTAGCTCAGTGGCAGAGTACTTGCCTAGTGGGCAAGAAAGGGGAGACTGGGAGAAGAGGGATTTGGGGAGAACATTGACTGGAAGCAAAGGAGTAACATATGGTAAATCTGAATTGGAATAAAGACATTACATATTCTGTTCACTATCTTTCATATTTTAAACTATTTCATAATACTTCTAAAAGGTAAAAGAAGTACAGATGGCCCCTGACTTATGAGGGCTGGCCTAGAATTTTTTGACTATTTCATAATACTTCTAAAAGGTAAAAGAAGTACAGATGGCCCCTGACTTATGAGGGCTGGCCTAGAATTTTTTGACTTCATGAAAGTGGGCAACTGGTAAGTCATAGTAATAACTATTCTTTCATTTCAATTTTGATATTTTCCTGGGATAATAATGCACAGACACTTTGTTGATGGTGGACATGGCCAGAGAGTTGCCACTCCCTGAGCCACACACCACAGGAGGAAACAACCAGCCCTGGGCTGTGTTTTTGGATACTGTGTTTTCTGTTTTCACACATTATCTACAAAACACCCATTTGGGTCTCCTGCTTCTGGAAAAAGAAAAGGATGGCAATTGCTCTAGAAACAGATTCAAATTGCAAACTGCCTGGTGTGGAAGTCTTTCAACACAAATATCACAACCATCTGAAAGCATAAGGAGTGAATGTGTGACACAGCAGAATTGTCGGTATGAGGTATGTCCACTATGAGCAGAAAGAAAAGAGCTAGACAAATGGCTGACAAAAAATTCATGTGGATGGAAGACCAGTTTCAGCAGTAACCTACTTATGACCATAGCTAAGGCAACAACCCTTTCCCATGCGTTAAAAGAGCATGTGGCAACCCTACATGTTCACAAATGGTTGTAGAAAGTCACAGATGGGGAGCCAGGGAGACAGTTCTGTGGCACGAGTGCCTGCCTGGCAAGTGCAAGGTTGTGAGTTTGAACCCTGGTCCCACCCACGAAAAAAAAAAAAAAAAAAAAAGTCACAGATGGTCCTCAGGTATCACTGCTTCCTAATTTTCTCAACATGAACATCAGAAGTTAAGGCAGCAAGTGCCAATACCAAAGGTGTAAGAACCTTTCTTAAGGACATATGCATGGATAATTGTGGGTGAGATGTATTGTAAACACAAAGCTTAATGTCGATAAAAATCACTGTGTGTTATGGAAATACACTGCAAAGTACAAATTCCCCAAGAGTCCAAGACAATGCAAGATCCAGGGCATCCAAAGATTGTATGATGTTACTCTGGAGTACAAATGCAGCATGCTAAAATTAAAGCCTTTCTTGTCTTCTGCTCAGAGAACCCTACAACTAAGTCAAGATTATGAGCAAGTATCTACTTTCCACTTACTATTACCATAGCAAGAAAGCCTGGATGACATCGTCCTTTGAAGACTGTCTTGGAAACTTCCTGAGAAAGCTTCAAGGAGAGCAAATCCAGCCCAAGCAAGAAGCCATGAAGGCTGCAACCATCATCAAGGTCGTAGGGGAAGGCCCACCCAAGCCTTTTACAGTTTCCATCCTACCACAACTTGTACCTGGTGAGGGACAGGAGTTCATGTTTGTTCCGTTGGGTTTTAGTCTTACTTTGATATGATGCCCTGTGTCATCGTATGTTGGAAGTGTTTAACTGACTTTTTTCATTTCCTTTTGACTTTATAAGGATCATAGCTTAAAGTTTAAGTCTCAAAACAGACTTTGGATTTTTCAACAGTGTTGAAACTGTTAGGACTCTGGCAACACTTAGAGATGAACCAAGTCCATTTTGCATCAAGGGATAAGCAAGTCTTGGGGGGGGGGGCAGTCTTTAGGGTGACTTGGAGCACAGCCAACCACGCGCTGAACTATCTGCAAACTTTGAACCCAAATAAACCTTGCCTCACGGAAGCCATGGACGTTGGATGTTACTTCTCAGCAGTGAGAAAGTGACTATGACAAGGCCCCACCCCTAACAGCACATGCAGCTAAGCCTCCAGATGAGCACAGTGTGCCATGATCTAACCACACGAGAGTTCTGGAGGAACTTTTAGGTCTAAAGCATAGCAGTGATTACCTGTGAAACTATTCCATGGTCACATTCTACCCAGTATTCATTAAATCATATGACAGACTAACACCTTAGTGTCACAACAGCTTTGTGTTACGAGATGATTTTCCAACTGCAGACAAATATGAAGAGCTCTGAATATGTTTGCAGTAGACTGGGCTAAGTTATGATGGTCTTAAGGTCAGCTGTATTAAGCTCATTTTCTTTTCTTTTCTTTTTTTTGGACCAGGGATTGAACTCAGGACCCTGAGTTTGGCAGGCAGACATTTATGCCACTGAGCTACCTCCCAGTGCTTAAGCTCATTTTCAGTGCATGGTTTTTTTCAACTTATTGAGGGTTCATGAGGTTATAATCTCATCAAAAGTCAAGGTGATAGCAGTTCTTCCATATGAATACTAGGAAACTTTATTTCTCTGTAAGAAGAAATCTTTCAAAATGACCTCAGGTTTTTAAAACTTGTATCTTTGTGACATCTAGTGGTAGCATAAATTGCTATGATTTAAAACACAACCAAAACCAAGTTTGAGTCAATGTATTACTGCATGTATTCTTGGTTTAATTTGGCTTTCAAAAGCTTCTGCAGATTTTTTAATAGTCTCCTAACTTTTGTCGTTTTTGGTACTCTGAAACAGAAAAGATTCAAACCATGGACTTGGCTTTAAAAAAAAAAAAAAAAAAGTTCTCCTGAAGACCCAGGATGTACCTGAAACATTCAGGACTCTGACAGTACAGAACCTACCTCTGATGAGAGCTGCCCTTTAACCCTTACCCAGCACTTGGGACACTTGATTGATGTGGACGAAATGATGCCTTCAAGCACCCAAGAGTTTCTCTGGTTCCCATCCAGCGTACTCCATGTGGTCACTCCCTACAATATTCCTGGATGTCACAACTCTGAAGATAAAGGCCAGATTTGGACACCCTGCTAGATAGGTGAGTTTCTGTTATCTGCTTTTGAGTGAAGATGATGAGCCAAGCATGAGAAAACTCTCTAGCTGGACAGCAGAGAACACTCTGTCCCCACTGAATCCACGTCATAGGAATGTGGAGCACGGGTGTCTCAGAGCATCACCACCCAAAAGACTGGAAAAGCCCTGCAATCATTTCCAGCAAGGATCACCCTCCTGAGGCAGAGAAACTCTTTCTTCTTTTCACCTGATGATATCACACAAATAACCCTACTGGGGATCCAAACATTATTTTACAGCTACTGTTTTATTTTGTTTTGTTTTGTTTTTTTAGACAAGGTCTTGTTATACAGTTCAGGCTGGCCTTGAGCTCACTTTTGTAGCCCAGGATGGTCTTGAACTCGCACTGATCCTCCTGCCTCAGCCTCCCAAATGCTAGGATTACAGGCATGCACCACCACACCTAGCCCTTTACAGCTACTTTTAAAGCCCACTGATAAAGTCATGTTTAAAGGAGGTGGGGTAGAGCTCAAGTTGGCCAGAAAAAACATAAATCAGTGATCATGATTTGAAACTTGAAGCAAGCAGAGAAATTTATTGATCTTAGGTTGGTTGATTCTACAAATCTTGGTCAATATTTAATGCAACCTAAAGGCAAAATAAAAAGTAAGCTTTAATACAATGAAAAGCATAAATTGCTACAAGTCAACCAAAATAAATACAAGTAATTTCTTTGTGATAAGCTCTTTGAGTTTCAGGTGATGTCTAAATAGCCAGAGAATATAATCATCAATTATGTTTGTAAGGCATTTACCATTCCATTCTCTTCCCTTCCCTTCACTCTTGTGGGGCTCCTCTTCCTGTGGCCACCCCCTCAGGTGTGGACTCTAGTAGCTTCTCCCTGAGCCACCATCTTCACTTCCTTCTTTCCCAAACACCTGGCTCACTTCCCTCATTCTTTAGCACAGAGGGCCACAGCTATGGAATGTGAGCTTCGTGTTGGAGCCCTCCTTCCCATCCTGCAGACCCATACCCATCAAGTGCTCTTCTGCCATTTGGTTCTGAACATCTCAGAATCATCTGGAAGTCACTCCCCATAAGTGAAGCCCTGTGTGCACACACTCTCCTTCCTTTTGCTAAGTTCATCAAATAGTAATACTGTTAGCTCAATTGCCTGAGGAAGGAGTTTGGTTTCACTTTTTGGCTCTCTCTTATCCATTGAGTCAATCTCAAGTGCTCAGGTCCAATCTCAACTGCTTAACCCTGTTCATCTGGCATCTGATGACAGATCTAATTGCAAAATCCTTGCAATAATTCCCACTGCACTCAAGTCTAAATGCTCCAAGGTGGCCTACAAACATCCCATAGACTTCCCTCTCCACCTGTAACTTCACCATCCTCCTGGCTCCATGCAAGCGAGGCAGAGTACTACACTGCTGCCACAGTGGGCAGCAGCCTACTCTCCTCTGTCCTCTGGGCTCATCTCAGACTGTGCTTGAACTTCACTTCCACAGGAAGACTTGTCTTGATGAGTCCATGTCTTCCTGCCTGCCCCACAGAGCACTTTCCCACTGGCTGATGGCCCCCACTGGGAGGTATTTTGCACCTCCATACAGTGTAACATTTCTCAGACCTTAGTCCTTCCTGCCACAACCTGAACAGCTGTTGAAAACATCCTTTACATCAGACGCCCAGTGTCTTGGCTACCTCAGATTTCTGCCAAAGCTCCTAACTGGCCTCCTTATGCTTACTTCCCCATTCTATTCCTAACACTATGCTGTATAATTGAAACATATAATTTAAATTTGAAGTTTTAAAAATTACGCAGAAAAGCATAACAGACACTAATCCTCCCAACACATGCACCCTCGCTTGAAACACCTATGTCTCACTGTTCTTGCCACTTTCTGAAGCAACTCTGAAAGTCCTCTTTCATCGAAGTACAGTGCATGGAGTCACTACGCACCACCCAAAGGAGAGGTGGGTCATACGAACACGAGGCTGTGTTCTCACCTCCTGTATTTGCTAGGTATCACACCATGCATGCAGCTTGTGGTTCTTTCCCAAAGTCAAAATGAGCATGATAGCTAAACATCTGTAATCCCTTCAGGACACTGAGGCAGTCACAACAGCATAATTATTGACACTCATGAAAGAAGACTTCCAGAACTGCTTCAGAAAGAGGCAAGAAGAAAGGGATGGGTTTTTAAGCAAGGGGGAGGGTTGGGGGGATTCACATTAATGGCTCTTATGTAATAATATTTTTTTTTTGTCTTTTTGAGACAGGGTCTCACTATGCAGTTGAGGCTGGCCTTGAGCTCACTTTTGTAGCCCAGGCTGGTCTCTAACTCACACCAATCCTCCTACCTCAGCCTCCCGAGTGCTGGGATTACAGGCGTGTGCCACCACGCCCGGCTGTAATAATATTTTTAATTAAAACATTCACAATATTTTCTGACTGTACCTTGTCAGGTCTGTCTCTTTTGAATACGGGTATTACTAGCCTCCATTGCCTGTAAGACCAAATTTAAGTATCTGAGCAGGAATTAAAAGTCCTTGTGAGCACTTCTTGCCTCATCCCTTGTCTCTCACACGTCATCTTTGACTCTAAACTCTCTCCTATTGGGCCTTCACGCTGCCCAGGAGTTCTGTCTAGAGCATTTCCTCAGCCTCCCACCCCACCCCAAGAACCACTCACCAAAGTCCTTCCCGAGCATCCTTGACCAAGGCTTCTCAACTGTGTTCCTATCCAATCTTGTCAGTACACGGGGATTAAAGGGACCCAATGTGTCCTTCTGCCTTGGTAGTGCTGGTTCATACCTGCTAACCTGGCTTAGTTATTAATAGTCCTCCTTTCTTTCTTAAAACCATACTTGTTTGGATAATAAAATACCTTGTCATCCTCATATTAAATATGCAAGGATGGTCAGATTGTCTGTTTCTCCTCTGAACAATAAACCTCACAATGTCAACGTATCTATCCATCTTATTCATGACCACATCTGGCCCAGTGCCCAAAACACCAAAAACATGAAGTGTTTGTACTTATACATTTTACAAGCATGAATTACCAGGGTATGAGACATATGTGGTTTCATGGTTTGCTACTCAGAAACAATATAGTATCCTTACCTCAAAATTTATAGGTTAGTATTTCACAAAATTATTTTATGGGAACATTTTGAAAACATCCTGATATTTTCAATCTAACTTCAAAACACACAGGTTTTTGATACAGATGATATAGCCATAGATACAGATGATACAGCTACAGATACAGAGACAGAGGGGCAGAGAGATGACGATGCAGATTTGCCACTGACCGCTTCAGGAGAGGGTAGCATGCACACTGATGTGTTTATGGTCATAGCCAGTGGAACTGGGTTCTCGAAGAAAAGGCCCATTTCCCAACCAATGGCCTCATATGTACTCGGCTTTATCAAAATATGATACTTACGTCAAGTGATATTGGTTCCTCAACTTCTTCCACTCTGCTCAAGTTAGGCGCCCCATATCGGTCACTAATTTCTGCTAGTGTTTTGCTTGCCTCTTGCGACCCTTCCTACAATCACAGAATTCATTTTTACTTGTACACAACTTCAAAGTTAATAAATTACTTTTCCTTCAATTTTGATATAGTATCTGATTGAAACATCAAAATTATCAATGGAATTAACCAATACTTTAAAAGGAGAAGAGATTTCTAGTAATAAGTACCAAAATTTATTTTAAAACTACATTCAGAAACTTAAAATGTATGATTTGTAGGTAATTCTGTGGCCAATATTTCAGCATAGTCTAGCTTCTAAAAACACATAAAACCTGGAGTTACTGGAGTGTGTGCAACTGCATTCTCATTTTCTGTATTTTTATATTTTTTTAACTGGTTTAGACAATACTGTTTCTGAGTACTCCAGCCAGGCTTACTTCAGTATTATTATGGTTCTGATTAACAGAAAAGCAGTAAAAAGGAATAGAGGTATGGTATTTTGTGGGCAGAAACCAAGTGAGAGAAGTTGTGCTTTATACCTTATCAACCACAAGTTTACATCATGTTTTACTAAATCTTGAGGCATTATTCATAAATATGTAAACAAACGTTGAGGATCATGTAAATAAATATAACACTGAATCTGATTTTTTATCCATTTTGAGATTTTGCCTATCCCAAACTATAGTTTGGACCATTCCTTGGGTAGTACCCTTATTAAAATTGTGGCTACTGATATACAACAATTAAGTTTTATATTCTGGGATACTCACTAATTTCACATAACAGAAAATCTTTTTCTTCTCACCTCTGCATGTAAAGCTTCATCACTCCTGGCAACATTTTCCATTTTCATTCTCATTTCCTAAAATATATAAAAGTTACAATAATAACTATACTTCATTTCAATTCCATGTTTAATTTTCAAGCATTTTATTTTTAAGGACTACTTTGATTGACAGCAAACTGCCATAACATTTTAAGAAGTGATCTGAATTATATTTATCCCAAAACTGTAGATCACAGTTTAACTAATAGAAGGCAACTGTATTTTGTTTATAATTAAATAATTTTAAAAAGTAAAATGGGGCCAGCGAGGTAGCTCAGCAGACTAAGCATCTGCTTAGGCAAGCACAGGGACCAGGGTTTGATCCCAGGCACCATATGCCATGCTAGCCAGACCCCTAGGTGCTGAGCTGGCCAACTGACACCAGGCATGGTGACACACCCTGTAATCCTAGAGCTGGGGAAGCTGAAAACAGGAGGATCACTATGAGTCTGAGCTGTGCAGTGAGGCCCTGTACCAAATACATTTTAAAAAAGTAACATGGGCTAAAATATTGAAGTAAAATTATTAGGAAATATGACAAGGGAAAAAATAAAACTTCTAATAAAATCTTACAGCAATAGCTTTTAGAGAGAACTTGCAGTTAACTAGAGTTTTATATACATAAAATAGTAAATATATCTGAAGGAAATTAAAAGTTTTTAAAGGAATTAATTTTGTCAAAGTTACCACCCGATGCCAGAACCTTCTCTTAGCAACACTCTCAGGGGTGCTCTGGATGCTGGTGCAGCCTAACATGAGGCCTGTTTCTAAGTGGGAAATTCTTGAACCCAACCAACCCTTGCTGTAAAGGGCACCATTTCACTCTTAGGCAGTAGGGTAACTTAGCAGATGCTGAGCTGACTCAGTTGGAGACTAGTGACCTCACAGCCATACATGTGGTAACCCTGTTTATGGGGATATGCCCACTCTTATTTTTCAGTGTCAACTGCATTCTCCTGAGAACTTCTCATGCTGTACCCTCATGGCTGTACAGGGATAGATGAAAAACTAAGCCAGTTAAAATCTTTCCTCAAAGTTCCTCTTAACTGACACCAAAAGAAAGGAAAGGAAAGGAAAGGAAAGGAAAGGAAAGGAAAGGAAAGGAAAGGAAAGGAAAGGAAAGGAAAGGAAAGGAAAGGAAAGGAAAGGAAAGGAAAGGAAAGGAAAGGAAAGGATTCATTCTTATGGGATAGTTAGAGCCATAGCATGAAACTCAGGTCCATAAAGGACTGTGCTGTTGTTCAGTGTCATATGCACAAAGACCTTCAGGGGAGACCCAAGCACACAACCAGGGAACTGCAGAGCCTAGGCCCAGCAGTGAGCACTCTTGCCCCCATGGTCTGGAAGCTTCCAGCACCCCTGCATCCTGCACAGTTCAGGAACTATACACCTTCTCCAATTCAGCATCCTTCCCTTTCCTTTTGAGAATGTTAGTTCAAATCATGTGCCTGAAGCCACCAAAACACCCAGAGCAAAGGACATGAGTGCACTGTTCTCTGAGCAAGGGGTGAGGCCAGGACGTTATGAGGCAGAGAGGGCAGGAGATAACGGCCCAGTAGAGATGTGGCTGTAAGTCACTGAGACTCTGGCCACAAGGGCTGCCGATGCCTAGAGAGAGTGACATGTGGCTGTGACCCTCAGGAGTCATAGAACTGGGGCGCTAACTTTCAAGCACTGAAAAAGAACTGTCAAATCACCTCAGGAAAAAAAAATAAATTTTCCTATTTTGATCCTTGTATTCCTTCATCTTTTGATCACTGAGTGTCAAGCTGAAAAGAGAAACATGCTTACATATGTGTGTGCACGCTCGCACACCCAGGTGCTGCTGCTACACAGACCAGCAGGACATCAGCATCTGTATTCTGAAAACTATATATACAAGTGTTTGGATTTATTCTTTCAAGTCCATCTTTTTTGTTCAGTTCACTTTTTGAAACTTACTTTAAACATGCTCTATGCTCTCAACCAGCAACAAGTTTGAGAATTCTAAAAGGTTTTAGATATGGAGATCATCTAAGACCTTAATAAACACCACAAACATGTATTCTTTCTCATCTCGACCTGATTATGTATTCCTAAGGAGACAGATAAGAGAGAGAGACAGCAGCTATCACCTCAGTCAGCCAGGAGACCAGCACACATCATACACATGCTTCAGCTTAAGGAAATGCCATGCAAGTGGAAAGGGGACACTGCACAGATGTCATCAGTGAATGCAGGATTTTGCATATTAAGTCATTGCGTAGTTTAATAGAAGATATGAAATTACATTTTGAAAATGTAAACTATTTGTAATCCACCTAACATGAAGGAGACATAGTGATATCTACATCAAAGCATCCTCAATACCACAAGGACCTTAACCTACAACAGAAGCTGCTGTAACAAGGAAGCACTAGCTCGTGACTGAAATGCTGGCCGAGTTCCTGATCACAGACCAGGTTCACGAGTGTGATTTGCACTCAGACCTCACAGCAACTAATGAGCTATAGCTCATAATATTATCCTGCTACCTTTATTTCTGAAACAGATAAACTGACACTGAAAAAAGGAAGCTACAAAGCTTGTTGAAGTGTCACAGCTAGTGTGCGGCAGATCTGTACACTACAAATCAGGTGGTCTTCCTGAACCAGGAACAAGTTTGAGAACTCTAAAAGGTTTTTAATATTCATACATTTATGAAACCGAATTACCTGATCTAATTGTTCCTGCGCTCTCTTGAGCTCTTCTATTCTCTGTCTCTCTTTTTCTTGCATTTCCAACTCCAGCTGCAATGCCAGCTGCTCCTGAATATTTAGAGATAAATGTGCCATATTACATACAGATTAATTGGGAGGGCTTAATGCTGCTGGATCTAAGTGACAACTTTGTTTATATTCACCTAAACTTCAAACAGTTAAAAGAAGTAAATGATCCCTGCCATATAACACTCTAAAAGTATTCCTTGAGGTATAAAATAAAAAAGAAACAATACTAATTGCTAATTGTAGGGCAAAAATAAAGTTATTTTCTCTAAATGAGACTGCAGTTTTCAGGTAAAATGTCTTTAAGCATAGATGGATCTAAACATAACTAAATCAGTGGATGCAAAACAGTGGGTAAGAAAACTTTGGGACACCTCTCTGAAGTCAGGAGTAGATGACAATATATTTGGTCCCAACGCCACCCAGTTGTCACGTTAGGTAGTGTCAGACATACTTCTGTGGGCTAGATCTGATCCCTGTTTTTGTTCAGCAGGTGAGCTAAGAATCGTTTTCACATCTTTAAATATGCAGACATTTATAAAGAAAATCAGAAGAATAATATTTCATGTTGGGTTAAATAGTATGAAATTCACAGTTCAGCATCTGTCAATAAAGTTTTATTAGAACAGCTATGTTTATTTACTTAAATACTTTGCACCAGGTTTACCCTGGGACAGCAGTGTAGCAGCTGCAACAGACTGTAGGTGGCGCTCTTGTCTCACGAGAGAGGACTACCACTCAGCACCCTGCAAATCACCACTATGACTCCACAGCTTAGCGGTGTCACTGTGTCACTGTACTGTGACTTTTTGAAAAATTACATACTGTAACTCATGTCAAAGAAAACAAGAATGAACAAGTGTTTCTCTTTTGAGGCACTAACTGAACAAAGATCTTATTATCAAATAATATGGCAAAATATAGTTCCTAGTACATAATGCCTCTCTGCTAAATTTAAAAAAAAAAAAAAAATACAATAAGAATCAACATGACCAGTCTAAGCACTTCTCTCAATACTATCAACTTATCCAAATGCAAAGGTCAGGAAAATTGGAAAATTTAAAGCAGAATTGTCGCATCACAGCCAAAGTTCTCCACAAAAGTTCAAATGAAACTAAGACTAAGACTGCAACAATGTAAGTCTGCAGGTATTTCCTTTTTACACCTAAACAACGGATGACACTTGCTAGCAGGGAGTCTGGTTAAAATATGTTTGATTTTAGTGGCCAAAGACACGAGTCTAGAAATAAAAACAATTTTGGTTGTATTAGGAACCTTTTAGTAAGAACGGGTGGATAAAGAGTAGGCACTGGGGGCAACGCCCACAGTCCACTGTGAACAAGCAAATGGCTCTGAATGCTTTTCCTCGGCTGCTGGACCCAGTGCTGCACAGTGACTTACGTAAACAGTCACCCTGAGTCAGAAGTGATGGAAGCGAGGAAAGCGAGCCTCAGCCACAAGCTCACAGACCAGGGCACGGAAAGATGGCTTTTTCCTACGTCCCAGCCTCACTCTCGCCCAGGTTCTTCCTTCTCTGCTGAGGTCTTTGTCTCTTTCTTCTCTCTCTCTCTTTCTGCCAACTCACTTTCTTAACCGGCCATAAAACCTGCAGGACAGTAGTATTCTGTACTCCATCTCTCAATACAACGCTTTCAGGACAATGCACTAATTAATTGCACTGGTCAACAGGATAAGGCTAGAGATATTCTCACCAGGTCCAGCTTTCATATCTAGTACTGAAAAATTTTATCTAAGTAAAATAAGTTTATGAAGTGAAGAGAGTTAAGTGTCTTCCCAATGGGATAATCACTCAAGAGAAAGATAGGTGCTAAAAATTCTCTCTTCTCTGATAGAAAGGACAGGGTTGAGCTGGAAGAATAGGAAGAGGCAGGACAGATCTTCACTTGACCATATAGCAGGAGGCACCTTGCCTGTTTAGTTGACAACCTGACACCTCACTTCCCTGCAGAATGAGCCAAATAATGAGCTGATGGTAAAGACGAAGTACCAGCCAAGTGTTCAACAGCTCTATCCACCTAAGCACCTGAGTACCTAGAATTTTCCATCCCAGTCTCAAGGGTAGGGTGTTAGAGACATTATATGCTAGGTCTATATTTTTCTTTTGCTCCATACTTCCACATAGTAGGCTTCTTTCCCTTTTTTCATTATGTAGACTTGAGCGGAGCCTCTATGCTATCGTGCAACTATAACAATACTTCCATTTCAGTCAGAAATTCTCTATAAATTAAGTTATCGAGTCTCTATAAGTTAATTAAGGTACCGTTTCTTATTCAGTATAAATGGCAGAGCCTATCTTTCCTCTAACAACATCAGCCTCCGAGACCGGCTGCCAGCTCTACTCTGGTCAAAGGATCTGGTCTGCCTCATCTGTTTCTCTCTCAGAAACCTACATCTATGTAGGGGGAAAAATATATAGTCATATAATCAAACCAGACACACCATTATGACTGCTTGACCTTGCAGTGCTACTAAGGACAAGTAAAGCATCCCTTAACCAAACAGCTTGGGACCAAAAGTACCACAGTTTTGAAACTGTGGGGAGAGAACATATTTGCTCATAGATGATGTTTCCCAGGGATGGGACTTGAGTCTAAACATGAAATTTGGCACAAGAATAAAACTCAGTGTGTTTCACCTATTCTTTATATACTTAGCCAGAAGGCAATTTGTGCCTTATTTTTAATAATTCTGTATATGAAATAAAATTTAATTATATGAAAGTTTCTACTGATTTGTGCTGATATTTAAGATTTTCAAGCATTTTTGATTTAAGGTCTTTTCAAGTTACAGATGTTCAGTCTAAAATGCTTTGGTCACCTCTTCTTTTCCATTCCCCAAAGCTAGCATGGAAAATCTTTAACGCTTTCCTTATCCCTGCCTCTCTCCTCAATCTTGTAAATATCAGACTCTGTAATTCCTAAAGAAGATAACAATGAGTCTACGCCATGAAGCCTAGACATTCACAAGTACCTAAGCCAGCCTCTCTTCTGGCTCTCAGTTACAACCAAAGGCCCCGCCACTTCCTGTGTGCCTAACCTACGTCCAGACCTCATTTCCTTCATGTCTGTGAATAGCTGAACCCTACCAACCATCCTCATTCATTCCTAAAGGCACCCACTTTGGAATTCCATCCAAAGGATGCAGGGTTTCAGCCTACGGATTTCAGAAGAGCCCTACCAGACTGACTATTAACATGTTCCTTCCCAGGCATGCATTCTTATTGCACAGCACACTCAACAGTCTACCTCTTCTAAGAAACAGAAACTTCACCTTTCCCATTCAAAGTCTTCCTCCTGTTCCCTCATCTTCCCCCTCCCCGCCCCCGCCACACACACCCGCACCCTCACTGCTGCTCCTATCAAGATGACCAGCAGCCTTCAATGAGCTCTTTTCAGTACAGCCCCAATTGAGACGGAGTGCTCAGCCCCACCCACACCTGGTCCGCTGCGCTTCTGTCACAGGGCACCCAAGTTTTCCTCTTACTCCATCCCAGCTGCTTCTGTGCAGATGAAGATGAGGAAAAGACAGAGCCATAACTATGTGACCAGAGCTTGGGAGTTTTCAGCACCTGGGCTGCAGGCACTGAGGCTGGCACAGCTGATTCTAGGGTCCTGTGAGCCCCCTCCCTTCCATGCCTCACCTGCTGAAATAAGTGCTCCTCTTCTCTGAGCCTCTCCAGCAATTCCTGTTCCACCTTTGCCACCGCCCGTTCGTGCTCCAGCTGAGCCATTTCCTTCCATCTCTAGCATTGATTAGAAACAATAGTACATGAATAGTCCCATCAGAGACCTATCGGAGAAATCAACCTTAAAAGCATCTTAATCACCAGCAATACAAAAAAAAGCAAATTGTAAAATTTATGCAAATTAGTCTGTCCATTTAAAATTACCCAATCCTTTGGGGAGATATGTATTTTACCTTTACAAAAAGCATAAAATTTGAAAGTATTCTTTGAACCAGAGATATAGCTCAGTGACACAGCACCTGCTTGGCAAGCACAAGGTCCTGAGTTTGATTCCTAGTACAAAAAGAGTATACATTGAAAATGACTAATAAGCATATGCAAAGAAACACTACAAATGTGTGGGAAAAAGACTACACACAGAAGAAAATTCCTAAATATCTAAATAGAAGTCATATTTGGATTTTTTTCACATTTCTTTTATGTTGTCTAAATTCTTATACAACAAACATTACTTTTTTAATATAAAGGATATAAAGCCTTCAAAAACAAGGCAGCTATGTTAGACCTTTGTTTTCTTCACATTTCCTAAGAGGAAGTCATACTTACCAGCTGTTCCATAGCCATGTTTTCCTTATACTTGTAAATCCACAGAGCTAAATATTCTATTGGATCCACAGGGTGAACTCTCACCACTTCTGCGAGACCCTGAATCAGACATGTCCCAAGGTGCCTTTGAAGATAGGACGATTCCATTTCTAACTTTTCAATAAAACCTTTTAAGAAATAACCATCTTGCATTAGTTCTGGAAGTCTGCACTTAAGGCCCAGTCAGAGTAACATCCTGTGAGGCCAGCAGAGCAGCACTGCCCCCAGCACACGGAAGCCCACCCAGGAAACCTCAGTTTCCAAAAGGCCTCGCAAGCAAATCCAGGCAAAGAGCCTGATTTCTGAAGGAACAGGCCAGGACACACAGCTGGCAGGTGAAGTAGATGATAAGGTTTAGATGCATGTCTTGAATCCAGAGCCCGGGCCTACTGACTCTACTGAGATCTTCCTCCTATGTATGTAAGCCATGTTCTCAAACCGTCTCTGCAATCCACCTCTTTTTATAAGTCCATGCATTTCTGAGTTCAAAGAATAAAACTCCAGCCACAGCAGACAGCCTGTGAGGCCGCTCAAGATCCACGTCCCAGCTCCTTCTGGACTCACCTGCAGCCATCTCCCCTGAGCCAGTACACCATGGTGCCCCCATCCCGTGGAACAGCCCACCGTTCCGCTGATCCACCTTGAACCGCGCCAACTCTGTCATTCTCACACGTCATGAGAGCCCACCTTCATCCCCCACTTGGAAAGTTCTCCTCACCTGTAACACACAGACCATTTCTCCTTCCCCGAGTTTCTCCAGGCACCTCAGAGCAGTGTGTTCTCCAAGTATCACACAGCCCAGATCCTGCTGCCTGAGAACTGTGTGTGTGTGTGTGTGTGTGTGTGTGTGTGTGTGTGTACATCCATACCTGCTCTCCCTCCGGGATAGATCTCTTCTATATTCCTCAGGAGTGCTTTAATCACGGGGGTACATAATTATTTCTCCATGATGCCAAGTGATTGAGTTTCTATACACTCCCAGTTCATATTTTTGTGTTTTACAGTTACAAACAGTAACTTTTGGCCAATCTTTTTTTAAAAAATGTGTCAACTTTATCTTACCTTCTTTGAAAAAACTTGATCACTTTCAAATTATCTTTAACATTTTATGAAATCCAGACTCTTCTGAGTTTCTTATGCAATGTTTCAAGTACTCAACAGACATACAGTGAGTCCCTATGTCAGGTACTAATAACAGATAGGTACTAGGATACAAAACTTTCACTGACTGAATACTTGTGCAACCCCCACTCATAGGTTAAATCCTAACTCCCACTGTGATGGCATTATGATGAGCCTTTGGGGGATAAGTAGGTCATGAGGGTGAGGCCCACATGAATAGGATTAGTGCTCTCATAAAAAGAGAAGAAGAGGTTGGTCCTATTTTCCCCCACATGAGCCATGTGAATACTAAGAAGTGGGCTCTTAAGAGACAGCACACATGCCAGTACCTCAGCCTTTCCAGCTCCAAACTGTGGGAAGTAAATCTATGTTAACCTTACACATTCTTTGGTAACTTGTTATAACAACCGAAACTCAAATAAAAGACTATTTCTGCCTTCATAGAGCTTCTAGTGAAAAGAGAACACAGATATTATTCACATATTCAAATCAACAAATGTAAAATTGAAATAAAATGCTGTAAAGAGCAGACAGTAGCAAGATCTAGCCAAGTCAGGGGATTCTTATCCACAGGTAAAGAAACAAAATTCAGAAGGCAAAAAAGAAATAAAAGAAAAAGAAAGAGCTTCGGTAGCTACAAGGTACAGAATGCCAGAGCCCAGAAAAGTCTTGAGACAAATGTACCCACCATTTAGCTTAGAATTTCATAAACACCAACATGCTTGAGTTCATCTCTAGGCTCACATGTTGCTCTTGATGATATAATGGTGAGAGAACAGCAACGTGGGACAACCAATTTAGAAAGGGATTTGGAAAACTCTAGAAAGTCCCACACCTGTTATATGTATGCCTTTTGATCCACAAATCTGATTTCTTGAACCCTCTCTCAAAAATACACTTGCAGTAGTATGAAATGATGCATGGGAGTAGTATTCTTCATGGCTATTTACCACAGTCAAATGGGGGCAGCAGCTAGAGTCTCAAGAAGGATTAGTGAGATACACCACCCACACTCTAGAGCAGATATAAAGGGAATTCGGATGCTCTCTAAAGATGAGGGTGGTCCCTAGCGCACAGAGTGAAGGCAGAAAAGCACAGTGTGGAACTCATCTGTGCCACCATCCCTATCATGCCAGCAGGGGGAAACTAAAAGCGCATGTGTGTGCACATAAACTATCCTAAAGACTCTACAGTCTGAGTACAAACCAGCACAAATGAACTAACTTCCTGTCAAGTTGACACAGGCTCCCCAATCACACAGAGAAAAGCATCCCTGCCACTGGCTTTAGGACTGTTTTGCTTGAGACACCAAAGATAAAGGGGGAAAGATTTATTCAGCTCAGTTTGTAAAGGTTTCAGTCCACCATCAGCTGGCTCTGAGGCAGGAAAGAATGACAGATGGCCATTGCAAAGGAGAAACAGTTCATGGTGGACAGGACACAGTAAAAATAGCAAGGGACCTTAACGGCTCTTTCTGCTCCTTATATCTTGTACATGGTACCTACTAAAGGGCAAGTAGCACTCACAGCCCTAATCCTAGTACCTTGATCCTAGCATTGCACTGTTAATCAATTCCAGGATCACACACTGGAAATTTAGTCCATTTCCAAGAATTGCCAAGTTCCTAACAGTTTCAGCATTGCTGAAAAGCCCAAATTCAAAATCTCCTTGGATATTTCACGCAAATTCTTATCAGCAAGCTTCTATACACATGAAAAAAAGTGAAATATTTGCAACATTCAGTGGCAAACGACAGACATTTCCACTCCCAAAGTTACAAATGGGCACATCAAGGAATGGGAACAAAGCCAGCCCAAAATCCAGCAGGGCAAACATTAAATCCCACAGTTCCACTTCGAGCAGGCCCATCAACGTGTGGCACACCGTGAACTCCAAAGGGCTTAGATGGCTCTGCCCTGTGGCCCTTCCGGTAGTTGTCGCTCCCATGGCCTCTGTCTTTGGCCAGCTTTGCTTAGTCTTTGCAGTGCTCCTTTAGTGATCCATGTTCCTGACTTCTCCAACCTTCTCCACTGCACCTTTAGCTCCATTCTCACAGCTTTATGCACAGGTACACTGCCTGGCCTCCACGGCTTCTTCTGCAATCCAGGCTGAAGCCTTCCTGACCTCACAACTCTTACATTCTGCACGCACGTAAAACCAGCACCACATGGATGATATTCAAAGTCTGCTGCCTGCTGGATTAGCAGCCTGGCTTCTTTTTCCCTTGGATATAGGGGTCCAATGCCTATGAACCAAATCCCTAGGAACTAGTTCCCTAGACTCCTGCCATTCTTGAATATGGTGCTCTGGACTCTCTTCTCAAAGCAATCTTTCACTCTTGCAATTTTAAGACTACAAAAGGTGGATTTCTACTGCTTCTTGGGATGCCATCAGGCCATCTTTTCTATTCTCCTATCACTTCTTCACAAGCAAGATCTCCTCTGCTGTATCTTCCCAGTCCACAGTTTTCCTGTTTTAAATCACAGCTTTAAATCATTCCACTTGGCTCTTTTTCTTGATTCGCAACATAAATCTGGCCAAAAATCCCCAACAATACCCATGCCACCACCTCAACATTAAGCTGCCTTGAAATTTTTCTGTCAGATTAAGTAAGCCACCACCCTTCATCTCAATCTCACCCAAAGGCTCTGAATGTGAGCAAAATACAAATTTTTTGTCGTCATAACACACATTATCTGGACTCAACATGCCAAAGTAGTTCTTCCCAGCAGAAACCTCCTGAGTCTGGTCTTTACTGGAAGGATTTCCATCAGCCTTCTGGCTTTCTGATCTCTGATCAAAATATCCCAAGTACAGTTTTAAATATTGAGCTCTACCTTTTCAGTCAGCATTTCCAAACTTTTCCTAACTCTTCCTCTATCTACAAGCTACCTCCAAAGTCTCCTATACCACCTGGTCAAGTACAGTCACAGGAACAACCTTACTTCTCTGGTACCAAATACTGTTACTTTTCTCAAAGCTGAAAGAAAATATCTGATGCCCAAGTTAAGGGAGGAAAGGGTTATTTAGCTCACAGTCAGTCAAGGTTTCAGTCCATAATCAGCTGGCTCCAAGGCAGGGTGGCCTCTTAGAGGAAAAACACTTCATGATGGGTGGAAGATAGCAAAGCAGTCAGGGATGACCATGGCTCTTTCTGTCCCTCGTGACTTATCCAGGCTACCAGCCCTCTTAGGGCAGATAGCACTCACACTTTTAATCCTAGCACCATGAATCCTAGCATTACACCATGGATCAGTCACACTCTAGATCTAACCACCTCTAGAAATGTCCCACTGATAACCACATGAAGCTTTGGAGGGACTTCGAGACATAAGCTATAACAATATGGGATTTTTGTGGGACCTGGGTGAAGCTCCTCAACCATGTTACCATCTCCTGTCCAGGAAGCACTGACAATACTCCTACTGTGATATTGGCAGTCGTTTTCTACTAGAGATTGAAATCAGGGCCTTCACACATAACTGCATTCCCAGACCTCCTTCTACGGCAGAGTCTCATTAAATTTCTATATTGCCCTGGCCATGCTGAAACTTGTGATCCTGTTGCCTCAGACTCCCAGAGTGCTAAGATTACAGACAAGTACTGTTTTCGATATGTAGAAGCAATTGCCTTTGCTCCCCAAAGCGAAGCTGCAGCCCACAGTCTCAAGTGCCTTGGCCTGTCAGAGTTGCCACAAGGAACCTGGGCAGGGTTGCCAGATTTAGCAAATAAACTACAGCATGACCAGTTAAATTTACATTTCAGAGAAACACAATGAATGACTTTTGTCTCTTTTTTCATACTAAAATGTAACCCCTTTATCTGAAATGCAAAATTAGGTATGCAGCTTTTGAGGCACTAGCCCTCCAACCCAAGGGTACTCCAACCCTCAGCTATAACCCAAGCCCTAAAAGCCCAGGTGGCCTCAAACTAGGGATCCCCAGCCTGGAGCTCCTGAGTAGGGGAGTTAAAACAGAGGTCTGTAGCAGTTATGTACCCTCAGTTTAAAGATAGCCTGTCAGGGCGTCATGGTCTTCTGGCTCCCAGAGCCCCGAAGGGTGTTGAGGAAAGCTGGGAGCGGGGATCGGCGCGGGAAGAAAGGTGGGTAGAGGGCATGGAGAGAAAGCAGTCTCCCCTGACCTCCCCAGCAGAACCTATGCCGCTCTTAGGGTCTGGTGTGAGTTACCTGCGCCTGGGAAAGCCCCGCCTTGGACCTGGCTAACAGTTGAAAAAGCCCGTCCCTTCGCATGCGCATGAGCAGTCCCGCCCCCAAGCTGCGTGCGTCCCGATGCTAGGCAACGGCGGAAGGGTTGGCCCCTGCAGCTGAGACCCTGTAAGCGTGAGCTGGAGCTGCGCGCTTGAGCTGGGGCTGCGCATGTGAGCTGGAGCTGCGCGTGAGCTGGGGGAGAAAGGGGGCGCTCTAGGAATCTAGTGGGATCTGTGACCGTAGCGGCCGGGTGGCACAGGGTTGACCTGGAGCCCTGCGGGGATGGGCGGGAATGCCTCCCCTGGCCGCCTACCTCTGCCTGGTTCCGAGAAGCCACTTGGCATCCCACCCTCCACCGCGGACCCTGCGATTACTCCTTTGCTCGGTAACACCAGGTGCAGGTCCAGCCCCCGTGAGTCCCGCTGACAGGCGCTGCCGTAAGCTCGGAGAGGCCTCAGGAAACAAAGCGGAGTCCTGAGGCCACGAGCGGCACTGCTGCGTCGTGGAAGTGCATTCCTCACCGATCAATAGGTGCAAGCCGAGCGCCTCGCGGGGCACTGGGTGGACCTATGACCTCCGGGTTTAGGGCTCTGCCTGCCGCGTTCCAGGTGAGGGCAAAGGACGACCCTCAGGGAGCAGCCCCCCAGGGAGCTTGGGGAGGACATCGTCGCCGCGCCCCCTAGCGCTCGGCTGTTAGGGAACAGCGTAGGAGAAGACCCTTCGCTTTGGCCCCGCCTCTGCACAGGCAGCACGCGATCTGAGGCAGATTTTCCAGCCACAGGACCTCATTTCTCCTTGGGATTGCTGTTGGACACGTTCCTCTTAGAGAAGGTGCTTTCTGCTGATGGGGCTGGCCACACTAAGCAGCAGGGTAGGTACCCAGTAAATCAGCGCAGGACAAACCTGGAAGTGGCCGTTCTGCAAGGATGGCTGTAAGGACATAGAGGCCAACTGAGTCCGTGCCTACTGGTCACCTGGGCATTGTACTAAAATGCAGGTTGTGAACCTTTAAATCTAGGGTGAGACCTTAGAATTTACCCCTCCGAGGGATCAGATGACAGGGAGCAAATAGAAAACTGAAGATTAAACAATCCGCTACTGTAATCCCAGCACTCTGGGTGGAAGGGGAGGCAGAAAGGATTCCCAGTTTGAGCCCAACCTGGGAGAGTTAGCAATTTCAGTTAGCAACTGAAAACCTGTCACACACACACACACATACACACACACACACACACACACACACACACACACACACAACTAGAGGTGTGGCTCAATGTGAAGCTGTGAGTGCAATTCCCAGTAGAGAAGAGAAATAAATAATAAATAAATGATTTTTTTAAATGCAGGTCATTGTGAGCCACAGGGCCAAGTGGACAGAGATACCGCCCACCCAAATCTCCACCCTCCACCCCTACCCCAAATGTAGTATGTTAAACACTAGTGCATTCTCTTAAATTCTTGAGGTCAAAAATCCAAAATTAATCTCATAGGGCTAATACCAAACACAGGACCAGGGCCTTCTGCAAACCACTTCCTTGCCCTTTTCTGCTGCCAGAAGTGACCTGTGGAGTGTGGCTTTGAGTCAGACACCTCTTCCCCACTGTCACCACCTTGTCATCTCTACTGTACCTTAAGGTGTCCATCTTATAAAGACCCTTCTAATTATGGTGCTTGGATAACCCATCTCAGCTCAGTGTCCTTAATTTAGTCATATCTTCAGTCTTTGGCTGTGTTTTTGTGAAATATCAATGTTCTCAGATATTAAAATGTGGACATCTTTTGAAGGCATTTCAGCCCTTGAGCAAGAACATTCTCTTACAGTTCATTTATTTAAAATCAAGGAAGTTTATCTTAATTATCCTATTGCATGAATTACAATTTGATTTAATCTGTCCAATTTTAACAACAATATACTTTATATACACAATTCTTTTTTTTCTAGTTCAGATCAAATCTAGGACGATGTATTAAATATATTTTTGTGATTGTATCTTGGTTGCTTTTCTCATTGCTGAGACAAAATACCTGACACAAGATTAAGGGCAGAAAAGTTTACTTTGCTCACAGTTTGTAGAGGTTCAGTCCATAGCTCACTGGCTCCAAAGGCAGGATGGCATGGCAGAGGGACATCACAGTTGAGGAACACTCGTGGTGCAGCAGACAAAAGGCAGCAAACAGGCACAACAGCAACCAGCCTGCCTTTCCCTGTCATTCTATCCAGACTACCAGCCTTTTGGGGCATACCAAGCATACCTAGGATGGGCCTTCCACATCCTTAATCACAGCAACACATCCTAAAACCAGTAACCTCTGAAAAGCACCCCTCATGACTGCATGAAGTTTGGGCTGTGCAGGTAGGAGAGCTAGATATAAGCCATACCAGACTGCATAGTCTCCTTTCATTTTTCTTATTTTTACATGATCTTGACAGTTGAAAGGATATGGATCAGTTGCAGACTTTCTCAGCATGGCTTTGTTTGATGTTCTACTTAGATCTAATTTTGCATTTGGATACAAAGATGTTCTGTTCCAAAGGAAGGAAATTCCATCAGGAGGCATGTGATGTCACTTTGTTCTTGTATTGGGGCTGTCTAATCTGATCATTTGACAAGGCTGCGTTTGCCTGATTTTGCCACAGCAAAATTTTTGTATTTTCCTACCTTTGTAACTAGGTAGAAACTAAGACTATATGAACTGTGTCTTTTCCCTCATTTATCTACTTGTTTTCATAGGCATACAAGAATAAGTATTGTGTTCTATGAGTTACAATCTGTGAAAGTTGTGATAATCAAAGTAGAGTCACTCACACCAAATTGTAACAGTCCATCAATAAAGCCCTGAGGTTACAATGAGGGGAATCTCCACCATGTATGTCCGATAACAAGAACTATCACAAGATTCTATCATTCCTCACCCAAAGGCCTCCATGATCATTACAGTTTAGGTATAATATATCTTGCGAAAGTCTAGCGTTTGAAAGAGGACTGGGTCGTAGTGTGCTGTGTTAATCAGCAGTCATTTGTTGATGAGGTTCAGCTTTTTATTATCTCTAGTAATCATCTGTTATGAGGCACATAGTCTAGATTTTCCTCATCTGATGAAAAATTTTTCCTCAGGTGTTCAAACCAAGTCTCAGAGACACTGAACAACTTGTTGAAGATCAAAGAGCCATAGGTGAGCTGGAACTTCGAGTCTGTGTTCCTAGTACTCTGCATTACTGTCACTTCTAGCTTAACATCTTTATTTAGGCTACATTACCTATCTTCTCTTAAAATTTGATTCATAGCAAATCTGGGGCCACCAACCCATTCTAAGTAGTTGCTTGTATTAGCACTAGAGTGACATATTGTGTTAGCCGTGGCTGCAGGGCACAGCATCTTCTTTCTCTCTCTTTCCCAGAGTGATTCCATGGTTCCCAGTAACATCTTACTTTTGTCATAGACTGTAGTTTCCACCTTCACAATAGCACTTAGATGAATATATAGAGCCACACCTGCTTAGGCATTTTCTGACTACTGAAGGTTGGAAATGTGTGGGTAAGATAAAAGCTTTCGCCACCACTAACCCCCAATGCATTGATCTCTATCAAACCTGATGACCCCTGAGATCTTACTGTCTGACCTAACTTAAGATCTTTAGAAAAAAGTTCATTGGAATATAAGTATGATAGGAAAGTATGTATTCATTGGTTCTTTTGACAAGAGTAGAGTGATGGTATGGAACTCAAAGTCTGCCAAAGGCCATGTGGAAAAAGGTGTGATCACAGCCTGTGGCAGTACTGGGAGGTGGTGAGATCTGTAAGTGCTGGCTCCAAGTGGAAGGACTTGAAGTTATTGGGGATGTGTTCTTGAAAGGGATCACAGGACCCTGACACGTTTTTATCTCTCTTTGCTTTTTGGCTCCATACGATGAGCAGCTTTGCTCCACCACATGTAATAGCACTGTGCTGGATTCTTTGTCACAGTCCAAAGCAATGGAAGCAACCATAGACCAAAACCTTTGAACCAAAAACAAGTCTTTAGTCTTTTAAGTTGATTTGTCACAGTGATTCAACAGCGGCTAAGACCAAAAATTGGTGCCAATTGGTGTTATTATTCTTGACAATACAGTTCAGATGGTTGTGGAACCTATTTTCAGGAGGAATTTAGAAACATTTGGAGAAGGAGGTTAGAAAAGCTTGGGATGCTGTGGGCAAAGCTTGATGAGCAATTCGGCTAAGGGCTCCAAAGACCAGAATGCACATAGGAATGATAAGAATAAGTCCAAGGTTCGTGAGATTTCAGGTGGGAATGAAATTTACTGGGCATAGGATTAGAGATCAGGCATATTACCTTATGGCAAACAACTGGTCTATGTTTAGCCTGATTCCTTAGGCTTTGTGTAAGGCAGCAGGTTGTATGTTATGTGTTGGTGCTGAAAGAAACGATGAGAGGACCCAATGAAGGTAGCTCAGAGGACTCACTGAGATTTGTCCCTCAGTGAGCCAAGAACCCCAAAAGCAACTCAACTTTATTTTGGCTAGTGAATGTGATCTCCTGCATAATCACTTCAGTAAAGGAGGACCTTGTGCATAGTCATGAACTTGACCATGATCTCCACTGACTTCTACCTTTTCCTTATTGCTAGGTTCATACAGATGTTAATTGTTAATGTTCCAAGCAGCGGAGGAAGCAACAAACAACAAGCCAACAGGTGAAGCTGCTGTCTATCACCTGGAGTCCCAGCTTTCTAGTATTCCCCTAGCCCAGCTTTCTGGAATAGTCAGTAACAGACCACAGCTGTCCTTGAGCTTTGTTTATCGTACTCCCATTTCTTGAGATGCTAATTAGACTACAGCAGCATTTAAAAGTGATGAACTAGTTTTTCTGGCAGAGGTTACTTCGAAGCAGCAGAGCTTTCGAGGAGTGGTCTGCATACTGCTGGCTGATTTTAGATTTCTACTAAGAATCCAGAGCAAAATCCAGAGCAGAAATGTTTGAAAAACTTGCAGTTTTACCAGAAGAGGAACCTGAATAAAGCTGTGGCTGCTAGCTCTTGCCTGCCTCTCTTGCTCTTAGCTGCCACCATGAAAGGTTGCCCTCTGTCATGTGCCCCTCTGCAGTGGAGCCAGCTAAATATGGACTGAAACCTCCAGTAACTGTGAGCTAAATAAACCTTTCCTTCCTTCTTTTTTGAGTATCAGGTGTCTGTCTCAGCAACGAGAGAAGAGTAAGTAAGACATACTTTTAAAATAAAAGTACTCTGCACAGGGAAAGTAAAAAAGGTGCTTTGAAGGCATCTCAGAAATCAATAAGACCACCCCTGTCTGTAGCAGGCTCAAACCCTGAGGTGGTCTGTTATTACAGGGCTACACAGAAAACTATTTTCCAGGAATTTCTTTCCCTATATTAATCCCAATTAGGCACTCAGACGTCGCTGCAGCCATTACCCAGCTAGACCCAGCTAATGCTTAAGCTGATAACTGACCTTAGTATCATCCACAGGATATAGGTTTCATAAGCATGCAGAGTACAGTAGTTGTAGGGTCATAAAGACTTTCATTGAGATTTAAAAGGAATGCCTGTGAGGCCGAAATATGTGGCAGAATTGAAGTTCCTGTGAGCAGCTCCTATAGGGCAACATGTGAACCTGTGAGAGTTAATTTGAAGCTACTGTGGAGGCCCAAGGAAGTTAAGAATGCGAGAGATGTAGAATGTAGTAAGCAGAGCCAGCCCAAAAGACAGGGCAGTAGGCCCTGTGGGCTGCACCCTGCAAGGCCATAGATTTTCCCAAGCCCTTCAGAGCTAAAATCATGCCACCATGTACTCCAAATACTGGGAACAGAGCTATAGGGTTTAATGTTTTCCATGCTGGGTTTCAGTTTCCTGTGGTTCTCATGATCTTATTTCTCCATTTTAGAATGGGAATAGTTACCCCATAGCACTGTATCTTAGTGTAACTGGATCTCTTGGTCACTTTCCTGGTGCTGAAATGCAACACCTAAAACCAACAACTTGATGAAAGAAGCATTTGCTTTGGAGCCCACAGTCTCACTCCATAGTCAGCAGGCTCCAAGGCAGCAGCAGGATGGCAGAGGGGCTCAATCTACAGCAGCCATGAAGCAGAGAGCGGGGAGGAGTGGAGGGCCAGAATGTACCCTGCTAGGTAAGGCCCCTGGGGACCAGCTCTACTCAGGCCCCGCCTCCTCGCAGCACATTCAGCTAGGAGCTCATCCAGGGATGAGTCCACAGGTGTCTGTGGACTCATGGGGTGGTAGGTCCACCACCCCATGATCTGATCACCTTCCAAGATAGAGGCTTTTGAGGCATACTTTAGATTTAAACCAGAATATATGGTCTTTTGATTTTCATAGGGGCTTACAGCTAACATTTGCCCTGATTCCCAGAGGACACATAGACTTTGACTTTTGAGTAAGGCTAACACTATTTGGGAACTCGTGAAGTTGGATTGAACGCATACCACATTGTGAGAGGGACATGAAGACTCTAGGGCTGGAGTGGCATGTTATGGTTTGGATCTTGAATGTTTTCCAATGGTCATGTGCAAAAACGCTTAGTCCCGAGCCAGTGACACTGTTGGAAGCTGGCTGAACCTTTAAGAGATGAAGCAAGGTCACTGTGCATGTATCCTTGAAGGAGATTGTGAGACCCTGGCCCCTTCCACTCTCTGCCACCATAAAGTAAGATCCTCTGCCCTCCAGATGTTCCCCACCTTGATGTTTTGCTTAACCGTAGGCCAAAGGAACAGGTTCAAGCAACGTGGGCTGAAACCACAAGCCAAGTAAATGCTTCCTCCTTGTCAATTCATTATCTCGTAGTTTTTCATGCTAATGAATACCAACATAGGTGTAATCTAAAGACATTCCTATTTATCTTTAAGTAAATTAGTGTTACAGTTGTAACACATCTATTTTAAAACTCAGATTACATTTGTTAAATATTCTCTCTGTTTTGCTATTTCCTAGGCTCCCAAGATGGAAACTGAATACTTAAAAAGGTGCTTTGGAAGTAGCCTAACCCAGGCATTGGCAGAGGTGGCAAAGGTTCAGCCCAGTGACCCAATAGAGTACCTGGCTCACTGGCTTTATCATTACAGAAAAATTGAGACAGACAAAGAAAAGGTATGTTTGTGAGAGCTGGGTCTGCTTAGTGAGGGCTCAGCTTCCTTGACGTAATCTGAAATCCAAGGCACGAGCCTGGAGCTGGTTTGTGGGGTTTGTGGTTCATCCACTTTGCAGGGATTGTTTACGCCTCGCTATCTCCGGAATGTGGATAGTCTGAGGGCTACACACAGAACACATGAGGTGGGTGGTGGAGTTGGTGAGTGTGGAACTCCCATGAGGCTGACGCTAGGAAGGAAGGAAGCTCCATAGGCTGATGGGTCCTAGATCTGTCTCCAGTCGGGGAGGCTATTTCTAAGACTTTTCTGTGCTCACTGGATTCGACTGTGGCATCACTGCAGGATAGGCAAGAGAAGATCCAACTGCAGGAGGAATATCACCGTGGTCTGAAGGAAAAGGAAATGATAGAAATGCTGAAACAAGAAAAATATCAAATCCAACAGAAATATGCAGAATGTCACAAGGTAAGAGGTGGGAATCCCCATGGTTCAATGACCAACCCAAGTCACCCATGGGACAATCTGAGCAGAGCACCCTGTGGCTCTCTTTGCCTATTTTCCCTCCATTGTCACACTTTTATATCAAAATCAATTTTGTTGACAATTCTTATGAATAAAAAGAACACACAAATGTTCATTATAGATTTCAGGAAATGTCATTGATGATACTGGCTTTAAAATTCAGGGTTTTTTTAGTATGGAGATTAAACCCAGAGACCTTGTACCACTGAGCTATGTGTCCAACAAACTTCTCTTTGTTTTGCTGGTTGTCTGGTTGATTTTGTTTTTGTTTTTGAGACAAGGTCATGCTAACTTACCCAGGCTAGACTCTAACTTGCAATCCTCCTGTTTTAGCCTCCCAAATAGCTGGGATTAAGGGTCTGGTCCACCACACTGGGGCTAGATTTTTTTTTAATTTGTTCACCTAGGATAAATATTTTTAATCTAAGGTTCTTTGAGCCCTTTTCAAAAAAAATTCAGTATTTTTCAGAAATTAAATATGGTTGTCATTAGTTTAACTTCAAATATTCATACTTTATTTAATATTTATTATTTTAACATTATATCCTATGTACTTATATTAAGCCTCAGATGTCTCCTGTGTGCTATTGGAATAATGGACATAACTGAGGTAATAATGTTATTGCCTTAGTTACTTTTCTCTCATTGATGGGACAAAATACTTGACATCCAGAATTAAGAAAGGAAAGGTTTATTCAGCTCACAGTCTGTGGAGGTCTCAGTCCATACTCAGCTGGCTGCAAGGCAGAGTGGCACATGGCAGAGGACAGCCATTCATGGCAGCGGAAAACAACAAAAGCAGCAAGATCGAAAAGGCAAGAGGAGCAGAAAGCAAGCCTCTTTCCCTGCCTCACATTTTATGCAGGCTGCCCCCCCCCCCAGAGTGAGTGTGGCACTCACACTCATAATCCCAGCCTTGGACCATGGAGCTATCCAAAACTCCAAAAGCCTGCCCATGGCTGTGTGACTACATCTAGATATTAGCCATCACAATTATTAACTCAGGATACCTGGAAACAACTCTGCATTCATCAGACAAACACAACATTTATCTCCCAAGATCTTTTCTACAGTCTTCTAAAAAAAATTATTTTTCCATGTTATGTTTCTACAAAGTATATGATCCCTGATTAGGAAAAGCATTTAATTGGAGTGTTGGTGTCTGATTTCCTCATTGCCACTATATTTTGTGCATTAAAATCTTGAATGTAGTCCTACCCAGTTCAGTACATTTTGCTAGTTTCCAAAGCCAATTTTTGAAAACATAGAAATATTAAGCTTAGTTGCATTTATAGTGGTATGCTCAATACCATCATAAATAATAGTTGTATTTTTTTAAGACTGAATGCATTTAAAAATGTGAAGTCAAAAGGTAGATGGTTTATGCCTTTTTTTGTGTGTGTGTGTGTCAGTGGTTAAAGGGACTCTCCCTCAAAGATCCATTCTTTGAGCAGTTGTTTGGGGATGGCTAAGTGAGGATCATTGAGTAAATCTTCTACCACCTCGCTGCCCACTCTGTTCATCTGTCATTGTTAATAGAAATGTGCAAGTATGAAAAGACTCCAAAACTCCACCCTCCTTTTATGGTAACTTTATTAAAATAAACTTTGCTCATAGCAGTACTTTATATTTTCATTTTGTGCTGAAATGAGAAGGTACTCTACCCTGTAGCAAATTCATTAGCAAGAGTTAGATAAACTGGGACTCCTGTAACTCCACCAGCTAGATGGAAACGTGAGGGTTATAAGAGACAGTCCGGGAGGCTGCAGAAAGAGGACACAAAGGAGAGGAGAGGAGAGGAGGGGAGG